>JADBJO010007992.1:86460-93960 GCA_016801955.1 Conus betulinus
GAGGCGATACTCGATGGATATACACACACACCCACACCACACAACACACACACACCCATCACAAACAACACACACCAACATTCACACAGACATATATATATATATATAATATAATATAGATATATAATATATATAATTATATGTTGGGTGTGTGTGTGTGTGTTGGTGTGTTTTGTGTCATGCTGTTGTGTGTGTGTGTGGTGTGTGTGTGTGTGTGTGTGCGTGTGTGTGGTGTTGTGGTGTGTGTGGTGTTGTGTTGTGTGTTGGATCCATCTCGCCTCTCTCTCTCTCTCTCCTCTCTGTCTCTCTCTACTCTCTTTCGATCTATCGATCTATCTAGTGCTATCTCTCTATCTAGCTATCTATCTATCTATCTATCTATCTACGTCTATAATATATATTATATATATATATATATATATTATACTATATATATATTATATAGAGAGAAGAGAGAGAGAGAGAGAAGCAGAGATGTCCTGAGAGAGAGAGAGAGAGAGATGTAAAGGGCAATGGTTTTCAACATATTACAGTACAGCTTGGGGACTGTTTTGTGCTGTGGCTCTAATATTGTAATATTCCTCCTGCTCCTCTGCTTCTTCGTCTTTCTCCTGCTTTTCCTCTTTCCTCCCCCTCTGTGTTCTCTCTCCCTCTGTTGTTCATCATGAATCTTCTTTCATCTTCTAATTCTTCATCCTTGTTCCTGTGATAATACGTGAGCTTCATCACTGATACAGTTTTTTCATCACCCCTCTATATCCCTCTAGTACATGCGGCGACGTGGCCATGAGGTATAATGGTGGCCACTTTTCAAAATGTGCTCATATACAACGCTTCATGATCGAAGTGTACAGTGATGATCCTTGCCTTAAGGTTACAGGATGGCGTGATGAGTCATCGCCTTAGGGTCGTAGTGTGGTGAGTCATCGCCTTCGAGGGTGTTTAGTCATACTTACGCGTTGGAAGAAAGGGTTGCCTTATAATTGTAGACGTGATGAATCCATTTGCCTTAGAATTGTAGGGACGCCCTAACATTTTCTTGCCTTATGGTAATGGGTGCCAAGATGGATTCTTGCCTTAAGGTTGCAGAGGCGGTATGCCCGATCCTTGCCTCAGGATGGTCGGAGAGCTGGCGGACTATTGCCTCCTTCAGGTTATGGAGGTATCATATGGATCCGAGCCTTAAGGTGGTACGGGTGTGTTTGACTAACCTTGGATTTAAGGTGACTAGTGATGCCATGATTGACCCTGGCATTGACATTGCTAGGGAGCTATGCTGGACTTTTTTCCTTTAGATTGCATGGGTGATGAAATGGACCTTTGCCTTTAGATGGGAAAAGGTGCTGTAAAGGACACTTGCCTTTAGATTGGATGGGTGATGAAATGGACCCTTGCCTTTAGATTGGATGGGTGCTGTAATGGACCCTTGCCTTTAGATTGGATGGGTTATGAAATGGAACCCTTGCCTTTACATTGGATGGGTAATGTAATGGACACTTGCCTTTAGATTGGAAAGGTACTGTAATGGACCATTGCCTTTAAATTGGACAGGTGCTGTAATGGACCATTCCGTTTAGATTGGATGGGTAATATAATGGACCCTTGCCTTTAGATTGGAAAGGTGCTGTAAATGGACTCTTTGCCTTTAGATTGGATGGGTAATGTAATGGAGCCTTGCCTTTAGATTGGACGGGTGATGTAATGGACCCTTGCCTTTAAATTCGTATGGTGCTGTAATGGACCCTTGCCTTTAGATTGGATAGGTGATGTAATGGATCATTACCCTTTAGATTGGGTGGGTGATGTAATGGACCATTGCCTTTATATTGGATGGGTTCTGTAATGGACCCTTGCCTTTAGATTGGAGGGGTGCTGTAATGGACCCATGCCTTTAGATTGGAAAGGTGCTGTAATTGATCCTTGCTTTTAGATTGGAAAGGTGCTGTAATGGACTCTTGCCTTTAGATTGGATTGGTGATGTAATGGACCATTGCCTTTAGATTGGATGGTGCTGTAATGGACTCTTGCCTTTAGATTGGATGGGTGACGTAATGGACCATTGCCTTTAGATTGGATGGGTGATGTAATGGACCATTGCCTTAAGACTGGATGCGTTCTGTAATGGACCTTGCCTTTAGATTGCAACTGTGCCGTAATGGACGCTAGCCTGTACATTGGATGGGTGAGGTAGCAGCCCCTTGCCTTTAGATTGGAATGGTGCTGTAATGGACGATTGCCTTTAGACTGGATGGGTGATGTAATGGACCATTGCCTTTAGATTGGATGGGTGATGAAATGGAACATTACTTTTAGATTGGATGGGTGATGTAATGGACCCTTGCCTAAGACTGGATGCGTTCTGTAATGGACCCTTGCCTTTAGATTGCAATTGTGCCGTAATGGACCCTAGCCTCTACATTGGATGGGTGATGTAATAGACCCTTGCCTTTAGATTGGATGGGTGATGTGATGGACCCTTGCCTTTAAATTGGATGGGTGTGTTGTAACGGACCCTTGCCTTTAGATTGGAATGGTGCTGTAATAGACGATTCCCTTTAGATTGGATGGGTGTTGTAATGGACCATTGCCTGTAGATTGGACTTGTGGCTTAATGGACCCTAGCCTTTAGTTTGGATGGATAATGTGCTGGACCCTTGCCTTAAGATTGGATGGGTGTTGTAATGGACCCTTGCCTTTAGATTGGAATTGTGCACTGTAATGTAATGATGGGAATGATGCTGTAATGGACCCTTACCTTTAGAATGGATGGGTGCTGTAATGGACCCTTGCCTTTAGATTGGATTGGTGCTGCAATGGACCCTTGCTTTCAGACTGGATGGATGATGAAATGGACCCTTGCCTTTAGATTGGAATGGTGCTGTAATGGACCATTACCTTTAGATTGGATTTGTGCCGTAATGGACCCTACCCATTAGACTGGATGGGTGCTGTAATGGACCCTTGCCTTTATATTGGAAAGAAGCTGTAATGGACCCTTGCCTTTAGATTGGGAGGGTGCTGTAATGGACACTTCTCTTTAGATTGGAAAGATGCTGTAAATAGACCCTTGTCTTTAGATTAGATTGGTGTTGTAATGGACCTGTGATGGACAGTTTTCCCGTCCAGTCACACAATTTATGTGCTACCGGGCTAACCGGAAGGTAGTCGTCCGGAAGCCAGTTTGAAAAGTTTACCTGACTGCTACTCACATGCGCATCATCAAAGCCAGGTGAGTTGAACCAGTCAGGCAGTCTCTGCAGTGATTCCGGTAACGCAACTACCCAGAAAGCGAAAAAGGGAATCAAACCTGTTTTGGTGGCCATCAGGTATTTATCATTCAATGTTTATGTATTAGCAAACCGAACCCGTATTTCCGTTTAGGAGCAACTGGAACTTCCTCAGCACACTGTGAAGGATTTTGCATTTTTGTTGTGTTCTGTTATCATATGACTTGATAGGGTAGCAAAACAAAAAGCTGTCGGAAAATATATGAATAAAAAGTGAGTGTTAAAGGAAGTAGTCTTGGGAAAAAAAAAAAAAATGTTTATTCTGTGACTTAACTAGTTATGAACGTCATGATGAAAAAAGCTTATTCTAATGTGGTTTGCGAGAAAGCGAGAGTTTTGATGCTATGGATAATAAGCTCCCAGAGTGAGCGACAGAGACTCCATACATGCTAGTTTTGATTTTGATGTGGATGAGTATTTAATTCACTCTTGATATGAATATTGAATAGTGGTGTGTTTGGTAAACAAGAGTGTGTTGTGGAAATCTCTCCCTCTCATATATTGAAGTAGCTGAATCTTTTGAAAAAAAAAAAAAAAACTTTTAAAATGTGGTGACTATATGAAATGAAATGAACAAGAAGAAATGAATATTTGTGACATGACGACGAAAGACATTTATAGTTTAATGAAAAGTAATCATTAATTGTGTGTAGTGATTGTATTCATGGTTTCTTGAAGAGGGTCTGGGTGGGAATCATTTTCCCCAGTTTGGAAAACTAGATTCTGAAAGGTTTATATCGAAATCCTTTCATGTGTAGTGTTATGATTCCGGAAAAGGGAATGTTGTATTATGATTCCGGAAAAGGGAATGTTTGTAGAGTTATGATTCCGGAAAAGGGAATGTTGTAGTGTTATGATTCCAGAAAAGGGAATGTTGTAGTGTTGAAGAAAGAATATGTTGACGTTTGTCCCAAGTTCTAGTGGAATAATATGTGGCTAATGAAAATGAATGTAGTCGTGATTGTAATGAATAGTAGCCATGATAATCAAGGTAGTTAATCAGTTACCCCCCAGGTAGAAGTGTTCCCTGGACTGAGGGGGACTGGCTGCTACTGTCTGAGGGTCAGGGCCGTAGCGATGACTACCCCCCTTGTTTCTCCGCCCTTTTGTCGGTGTGGAGAGGTCGGCCTGAGTGCCGACAAAGTACCCTACCTGCCACTGCGCCCGGGACCGACTACCCGCTGAGCCAGTTGGGCTGGAGACGCCACTGCTGCCAAGCCAGAGCGCCACTCCCGAGTTTCGAACCAGCGACCTGTTGGCTAGGCCGTCGCTGCGTTTTTCTGTTTAGAGTGTGAGCCACAGCTCCTGTGTGAGACTGTCACCTTGTCGCCGGCAGAGACGCCGTGAGTGTGCTAGTGATTTTTGAGCCACAGCTCTGTGAACTTCTGTAAGTCTTGTGTCGGACTTGACGCTGTAGTCCTCGTCTTCATCATCTTCATCGTCCTGTCGTCCTTCGTCCTCTTCGTCGTTTCGTCGTCGTTGGAACCAGCAGCGCTAGCAGACAGCGAGTTATATATAGATACATTTTGTGTCGTGCGCCCTGTTTGACTCTTATGTCTTAGATTGAAGAAAATAGGTGAAGATAAGCATACATATATGCAGCAGTAGATGATTCTGCCTAACTAACAGTATGTGCTTGAGTGGGTCAATGGGGAATATTAAATGCTTCTCAAAACGAACATTCAGTAAGCTTATAGTCTCCAAGTGGGAGACAGTCTCCAATGGGGAGGAAACTCACTATCCTATATCTCCTGGCCAGATGCCGGTATTTTGAAACCTGATTGTTTCTCCTCAGTGACCGCATTAGCCTCTGCCTTTTCGGTTTTAAGAAGGATGCTATCCCAGAAAAAGGCTGGTGTGCAATACCGTAGTATTTTTGTAAGTTTAAAAAAAAACAAAACAAAACAAAACAAAGGTGCCACCTGAGAAGCAAAAGAAAATCATGAAAGAGTAAAACAGCTACATTTCTTGTGAAAAGTAGAAAATATAGAAAAGATATTATCTTAAGACAGAAGTGCTGAGGGCCAGTTCTTGGAAGGAATCCAGCACCCTGAATCCAGAATCCAGATATATATATATATATATATATATATATATATATATATATATGTTGTGTGTGTGTGTGTGTGTGTGTGTGTGTGTGTGTGTGTGTGCGCGCGCGCGCGCGCGCGCCTTGTGGTTGGCGTGCCGAATATTGATGTTCTTGCATTTATTATATGTTTGTCTGATGGCTCGGGCAGCATAAAACAAAAAAAAAGTGTTGTACTGTTGCCTGGCTGCCAATGTTCGGATGAATGTGTGCGTGTATGTGAATTGGAAAAGTCGTGCATACATCCATAATTCTGAGTGAGAGTCAGACAGTCTGACACCCGCAGACACAACCCATTCCATCTGTAACAGGACCCTTGCCTTTAGATTGGAAAGGTGCTGTAATGGACCACTGCCTTTAGATTGGAAAGGTACTGTAATGGGACCATTGCCTTTAGATTGGATGGGTGATATAATGGACCCTTGCCTTTACATTGGATGGGTGATGTAATGGATCATTGCCTATAAATTGGTTGGGTGATGTATGGATACTTGCCTTTAGATTGGATAGGTTCTGTAATGGACCATTGCCTTTAAATTGGACAGGTGCTGTAATGGACCCTTGCGTTTAGATCGGATGGATAATGTAATGGACTCTTGCCTTTAGATTGGATGGGTAATGTAATGGACCCTTGCGTTTTTAGATTGGATAGGTGCTGTAATGGACCTTTCCCTTTAGATTGGATGGATGATGTGTAATTGACCATTGCCTTTAAATTCATAATGGACCCTTGCCTTTAGATTGTATGGGTAATGGACCCTTGCCTTTAGATTGGATGGGTGCTGTAATGGACCCTTGCCTTTAGATTGGATGGGTGCTGTAATCGACCCTGCCTTTAGATTGGATGGGTGATGTAATGGACCCTTGCCTTTAGATCGGATGGGTAATGTAAGGAATCTTGCCTTTACATTGAAAGGTGATGTAATGGACCCCTGCCTTTAGATTGGATGGGTGCTGTAATGGACCCTTGCCTTTAGATTGGATGGGTGCTGTAATGGACCCCTGCCTTTAGATTGGATGGGTGCTGTAATGGACCCCTGCCTTTAGATTGGAATTGTGCTGTAATGGACCCTTGCCTTTAGATTGATGGGTGATGTAAAGGACCCTTACCTTTAGATTGGATGGATGTTGTAATGGACACTTGCCTTTAGATTGGATGGCTGTTGTAATGGACCATTGCCTTTAGATTGGATGGGTGCTGTAATGGACCATTGCCTTTAGATTGGATGGCGCTGTAATGGACCATTGCCTTTAGATTGGATGGGTGATGTAACTGACTCTTGCCTTTAGATTGGATGGGTGCTGTAATGGACCTTTGCCTTTAGATTGGATGGGTGATGTAATTGACTCTTGCCTTTAGATTAAATGGGTGATGTAATAGACCCTTGCCTTTATATTGGATGAGTGATGTAATGGACCTTGCCTTTAGATTGGAATGGTGCTGTAATGGACTCTTGCCTTAAAGTTGTGAGGTTGCTGTTGCAGACTCTTCTCCTCGATTTTGTTAGTGTGCCTTGACAGACCCTTCCCTTTGGATTGTTGGCATACTATAGCAGATTCCTTGGAGATATAAATCTATGAGGATCTCTGTCTTTAATGAGGCACAATAGGGTTGATCTGTTTGGGTATTGTAGATCCCTGCAGCTCTCTTTTCTTTAATCAGGCACAAGGTTGAATGCTGTCGGTAGCCTCAGACCATCACATCGTCCCCCAAATCATTCTTTGAGTTGCTTCTGGAATATTCCTGTTCCTGTGTGCCTTAATAAGACTGGCTTTGCTAGTTAGTCTTTGTGAGACGATTGTCCAATCATGGAAGCTTACGGTCCTTAAAGGCTGCAGTCAAGGGTCTGTGTCTGCAAGCTTGCATGTCGGTATTATGTTCTACTACGGATTCGTTTATGTTCTAAGGCACTTCTAAACCGCGTTCACATGCCAACGTTCTTGTGATCAATTTACCAACACTCAGGAGAAACGTGAACGTATCATTCCTCACAATAAATAATGTTTCAACGTAAAAATGTGAACATGTATTGCTGCTAGATCTAGTTGCAAAGTGAGGCGACTGCAGGTGGAAATCTAAACAAATAAATGTAACTAATAGCTAACCGCCAGGAAAACGTACAC
>JADBJO010007992.1:98960-103066 GCA_016801955.1 Conus betulinus
GGAAGAAAGAAAGAAAAAAAGAAATCCAAATAAATAAGATTTGTTAAACTTTTTTTTGCTAGGCCTTGTAATAAATGTGACAGCAATGGTAGTGATCATATTTCTCTTAGCAGCACTTTTGGAAGAATAGTGAACCACCCCACCTTCAAATCCAATGTTGTTTCATTTATTTTTCTGTGTTTCCATCTCGAGGGACTTTTTTTTTCTTCAAGGCAAACCTCACATTCGGTGAAAAGGAAAAGAATAATGATGTAAGGAAGAAAAAAAGTGTACCTATTCATGGTTACCTTTGGGCTATAAGAGGAAAAGATGATCACAAATGGAATGAAGTAAGTAGTCCTGTTCTTGTTCTTAAGGCAGGAGTCGTGCTGGGAAAGGAGACGGAGGGAGCTGAAAAGTAGGAAGGTGGTGTGTATGAGTGTGTGTGTGTGTAGGGGGGGGGGGGGGGGGTAAAAGTGTGCGTGGTCCTATCGTTTGGACCCCACTAGGGGAAATGATCACGTTTTGGGGTGTAGACTTAAGTAATAACCCCTTTAATGTAAGGTGGAGAGAAGCAAGGGGAAGAGGAAGGGAGAAAGAAGAGGAAGGAAGAAACTGAAAGGGGTAGTGTGGAGGCAAGACGGTGTGTGGCGACGGTGGAGAGGGAAGAGAGGCATGGTGTGGTGCATTGATATTTGTATCAATCGCTGGGAGGAGGACATTGAAGTGCATTGCTCTTCTGCAACATGAGAGTGCAATGTCTTGTTCAATTTAAGAGGACAGTGTCATAGTAAATTGCAGGGCAGGGAAGGAAGTTGGCTTGAGATCTTGTTTGTTTGTGAGTTCGAGATGTTTGGTTTTTCGTCTCTTCTTTCGCTCTTCGTCCTCCTTGGTCGTTGGATCTCCGTTCAGAATTTTGCGTTCTCCAGAGCGTAGGGTCCATGATTTCCTATAGGGTAGCTCGTGTCGGGCATGAGTCCCTAGGTAAGGGGAAGGGCCGGAGGAGCCTTAAAGGGAGTCGATAGAGGATCTCCCTGTCCTCTGTCCCCCCCCCCCCCCCCCCCTCCAGAGCCTCCCATCTCTTGTCCCCCCCCCCCCGGTACAAGGACATGATCAGGGCATGGCAGCATTAAGAACCATTCTACATCTGCAAATTCATTATATCCAGTTCAAGAAGACATAGCAGCTAAGAGGTTTTTCTTCCCTGAATTTGCAAATTATAGCTTGATAATACAAGACGTGCTAAAATGGATAAGAGAGAGAGAGAGAGAAGAGAGAGAGAGTTCTATAGCATAGAGAAAGAAATAGAGTCAGAAGAGAGGGGAGATCGGCTGCAGACAGAGACAGGAAGGAGAGACGTCAGCACCCAGAGAGAGGACAGAGAGTAGAGAGAGAGAGAGAATAAGAGAGAAGAGAGAGATCGAGAGTAAACACACTACAAGACCAGTGGGGAAAAGAAGAGGGAAGGAGGCCAGGAAGAAAGGGGGAAGAAAAAGAAAGGAGGAGAAGGAAAGGAAAAAGTAAAGTATCCATATTCCCCTCTCGCTGATGTCCATGGACTCGACAGGGAAAATGTTCGCAAATAGAAGGATGTCATCGATCCCCTTTCTTGGTTCCAAAGCAAGAGCGGCAGAGGGAACAGAAGAGTGGAAGCTGGAAAAGAAAAAGAAAAAAAAAGAAAAAAAGGGAGGTGGGGGGAGCAAGGAAGGAGGAAGGGAAGTTGGCCCCCCGGCTTGTTCCTATCTTTAGATCTCACTAAGGAAAATGATCACATGCGAGGTTATGTAAGTATCTTTTTAGGGAGTAGTTTTGGCGAGAGAGGGGAGTGGGTAGAGGAAAGAACAGAGGGATAACGAAAAGTATGTGGGGAAGCAATTGGGGGAAGGAAGAAGGAGGAAGTGCAGAAAAGTACTGAAACTTTGTTCCAATTGGAAGGTCAGTATCAAAGGTGCTATTGCTTTAACCACCATATGAGGAGTAGATAGAGGAGAGGAGAGAGGGAGAGAGAGAGAGAGAGAGAGGAGAGAGATTTTATTCATGTTTACCTAAAATGCCTGTGTTATAAAGTTTTGCTATCCAAACTCTTGTTGGTCTTTAGCAATCTGGCCCAAATTACAACATACCACAGTCTTTTTATTCATGGCCCAGTTGGTTACAATAATAGAGTGGACAGAATTATAGAGCACAAAAGAAAAAACAAGGACGAAACAAAAGAAGCTATAGGACGACTAACACAAACCGTGTATGTCGTGTTTTTTGATTTGAGGGCAACGTGAGTAAAGGAGATTACTGCAGGAAAGCTGCTAGCTCAAGGGATTAGGTTTGTGCGTTTGTTGTGTGGGTTCTTTGTTCTATTTGTTTATGTAAAGAAGATTGCGCTTTTGGAGGATAGTCGTTGCTGATCAGAAGCAGTGAAGAGAATGCTATATAAGGGGAAATATGGGGCCAGATGGAGATGAGAGCGAAAGATGATGCATGCAGCACTATATTGGATCTACTGACAGAGACGAGAGAGGAGAGAGAGCTAGAGGAGAGAGAGGAAGAGAGAGAGAGAGCGAGACTATAGACACGACAAACATGATCGACTGCACAGAACAGACCGACAAAACCGACAGAGACATACAGAGAGAAAGAGAGAGCGAGAGAGAGAGAGAGATATAGAGAATAGAGATAGAGAGAGAGGCAGACGAGCAGACAAACAGACAAACACGCCCCTAGGAGAGTCTAGCTAATAATGATGATGCTGTGATTTAGTAGTTTTATATCCATAAGCCATGTACCCAGAGAGTTGTTTAACACTGATGGTGATGTACGGCAAAAGTGTATCAAATTCGTGGACAGCTAGAACAGAGACAGACAAGAACAGACAGACACAGAACAACAGAGACACAGCGAGAGAGAGATAGAGTAGAGATAATAGAGAGAGAGAGATAGAGAGAGAGGAGAGATACGCACAACACACACACTAGATTAATCTAAGCTAAATAATGATTGATGATGCGGTAGTATGTTATATCAACAAATGTACAACAGAGCGTTGTTAAAATGATTGTGATGTTGAGGCCAAAGTTTGTCCAATCAAATCAGTGGACAACACGAGAGGAGAGATAAGCTTCCAGAGAGAGAGAGAGGAGCGAGAGAGAGACAGAACAGACAGACAGACAGACAGACCTACCATACCGAGAGAGAGAGAGAAAGAGAGAGAGAGAGAGAGAGAGAGAGAGAGATAGAGAGATAGAGAGAGATAGAACGCAACAAACACACACTAGATAGGAGGCCTAAAGCTAATATGATGATGATGTGAGGTGGGGAAGTTTATCAATCCAATGTACACAGAAGATTTGTTAACAATGATCGTGAACGTGTGATGCCAAAACATTGTAATCAAATCATTGGACCGAGAGTTGTTAATAATTGATGACATGACGTGGAAGGCAAAAGTGTATCAAATCATTGACAGAGCATAAGAATGACGTTAGGCAAATGTACAATCATGACCAGCATGGGTATATTATGATGAGTTAGTTAGGACTGTATCAAGGTTCCATGAACAGAGAGTTGTTAATAATGATGAGGATGTGAGGTAGGAGTGGATCAAGTCATGGAACACAGATTTTTGTTTGTTTGTTGCTGTTGTTGTTGTGATGATGATATGATGATGGATGATGATTATGATGAATGATGCTGATGATGATGATGATGCAAGATGAGATGAAGCAAGACTGTATCAATTCAATGGCTGAGACGCAATCCCAGGAGTGGAATCGAGTTCACATCTTTTAATGTCATAGGGTTTTGATAGCGTATTTTTTTTTAAGCTAAGTGTCAGATACTATAACGACAACCAGTGCTGAGTCCACAAAGAATGGAGGATCCGCAGGAAAAAAAAATTATACTCCTTACTGCTTGGCTCAGTTTGTGAATCTAATCCTAGCTAAGGTTTCTAGGATCCTCACTTACTTAAAAAACTATCTTCCAAAATTAAAAGACAAAAACAAAAACGGCCGCTGGAGAAGACCCAGGGAAAACAATACCGGGGAAGGACCCGTAAAAGGCTAATGTGTGAGATTTCCTTTCTCGTGAGATTTCCCTTTCTCTGTTAATTGTGAAAACAAAAGGACTCCTCT
>JADBJO010007993.1:0-2500 GCA_016801955.1 Conus betulinus
TTATCAGTAGCCGTTCTTCCAATGTCCCCTTTTTTTCTGGTGTTCATAGCTTGTGATAGAATTGGTGCCTGGATCCATTCCCGGTCAGTAAAGTCAGAATATAGATGAACGTAAGAAAGTGAGTCAAGTAACAGATGCACCTGCTCTCTGGTACTTTGTGTCAGCTGTGTCAGGGGCAGAAGAATGAACAGCAATTTTTTTCGGTTTCCATTTCACATGACGCACATTTACCATCAGCCTGCTTGCCTTATTAAGCCCACTGAACTCTTTGTCGGAATTTATAGACGTTATTTCTGTGTCATTGAGCTGTATTATAGACAAGCATCTTTCTGGCTGGAAAATGATCTGAAAAGAGTAATACCATCTGCATTTGTCATTGTTTTCTAATGCTACATGCCGGTTTGGTTTATTGTACGAAATAAGTCTGTCTTTAAATCCAGCAAGGACACTTTATCCCCTCCCAACTCCTTGAAACATCCACACTACACCAAATCTATTTTCACATACAACTTTCTGCATATTGGTTACCTAAGTGTTTATGCCCAGATTTCATACAGAACAAGACCATCTCATACGCCTGTCTGCATAGTTGTGACCTGTGTATTTTTACGGAGCTTTAGCCCGTACCTAATACATGTCACAGTTGTTTTTATACTAAGAGAATTTCTACCGGTTTCTCCAATAGACCAGTTTGTTGAGGAGTGCAGGGTAACGTTCAGAAATCTGTTAAAGCCAGTTGTCTATGTTTCTGATCTCCATCTTTCTTCAAGACCCCAAACTTGAGCTGCGCAAGTCAAAAGTAGTTCAATTTGTGTATCAAATAGTTCCACTATCCTTGACAAACACAGTGAAGCGAATACCAAAAGATGATATTGACAGCAATTCTTTTACCACCATAGGTCCATCTCTCAGTAAGAAGAGAGAGAGAGGGAGACCAGAGAGACAGAGACAGAGAGAGAGAGGGGGGAGAGAGAGAGGACTGAGAGAGAGAGAGAGAAAGAGAGAGAGAGTGAGGGGGGGGGGGGGAGAGGTAATTTACGAAGACTGTGCCAAACTAACATTATCTTTATAGCAGTGTATATACCTATGTAAGAAGATGAGAATTGCGGTTTTGTGATCAAACTTCTGACATGTTTTTGCACGGAGCCATTCATGTTGAAACAAAATGTTTTGAGTACTCCCCTGGATCCATCTCTCTCTCTCTCTCCTCTCTCATCTCTCTCTCTCTCTCTCTCCTCGTCCCGCTCTCTCTCCTCTCTTCTCTCTCCACCACTCACTACACACACCACACACACACACACACACCGCACACACACCGCACGCACAACCACAAAAAAGGTGAGTAAAAAGAAAAAGGTGAAAAACAAACAAACAAGGGCAAAAATGCATAAAAAAAGAACGAATGAAAAGAACGAACCAAGTCCCTCAACGTTAAATGCGATACCACAAAACCAATTAAAGGAACGAAAAGAAAGAAACAAACCAGTGCACAAAAACCATGAAATATTAGTGTCAACACTGCTCCACCGACACGTACCCGATCGAAACTGTCTCCAAACGACACCTAAACGCCAAAGCTTGCTCGGTTCTCAAATGAACCGGTACACTGTCGAAGAAGGACGTTGGTCAGGGTGCATGTGTCACCAGTAAACCTTTCCTTCACTGGCTGTCGTGGTGCGGTGTCTAGCTCGCAGGCATGCTGGCTGGCGTGTCGCAGGATCGAGTCCCGACCGAAGCATTTCATCGGACGGTTCGTTCAGTCCCAGCTGGCTCCTAACAAGAGAGTGCTGCAGGTTTCGGATGAAAAGACTGGAACTATGGACGAGACTCATCCACTTAACGGAAGCATCTCTGAGAGTGGTGCCAAAAGCTCCTAACCAACGCTGCAGGCGTCCGTATATCTCGGGCCCGGTAGATGGCGGGATATGCCACTGCAGGAAGCGTAGAGCACAGCCCTGCCAAGTCCTCTCAGACCAGAATGAAACTCCGTAATTAAATTAGGTACTTTCTCCTCAGAGGTCATCAGTATGGAAACTCTGTGGAATTATATGATCCATTTTCTCCTCATAGGTCATTAGAATGGAACTCTGTAGAATTATATGATCCACTTTCTCCTCCATAGGTCATCAGGGCCAAAGGCTCAGAACCTGTGGCACTTCATGCCCTGCTCTCGTGGCCACCTCAGTCTCCATGACCTCTCCACGTTGCTGCCCTCAGGGAGTTCCATGTGTCCTTCGTCCTGGCCGTCCGTGGCGGCGAGGTGATGGGGACTGTCAGGGGTCGGATGTTTGTGGGTCCCTGGGGGAGTAGGGCACTGGAAGTAGGCGTTGTCGTCTGCAGGCGTTCGTTGTGTTGCTGTCTTTTGCGTGTATTGGATCAACACGGGCACTGCTGAACATCGCCGAAGATCTCTCTCTCTCTCTCTCTTCTCTCTCTCTCTCTCTCCTCTCTCGCCTCCTCTCTCTCTCTCTCTCCTCTCTGTGTATCATTTATATCTTCA
>JADBJO010007993.1:10000-15000 GCA_016801955.1 Conus betulinus
TGTGATTTCCAAAACATGTAAGTAAAGTTGTCTGAGCTGTACAATACGCTGATAAATGTGCTTGTAAATGATGCTTGCATAAAAAAAAATGATGAATTACTACAGCAATCTTTACCACCGAAATTAGATTTCAGGATGCAAAAAACATGTAACCACTTACCAGTATCATTAATTCGTACTAAGCTATCATATGATCAAACGACCTTTCTTTAGCGCTCCTTAATATTCGTAAAAGCTACAAAGCTTAAATACTTGTTGTAAAACGTCATCGATGTGTAATCGTCCGAATTTGTTATGAGTTTCGATAATTACGATTCTTGCGATTCAGACTATTATCTGCTGCATTATTTATTTGTTTATCCCATTATTTGTGCGTTTGGAGTTTGTGACACAGTTTCATGTTTCCTTTTCTTTACAACTCCGTTTTGCTCCTTCTTACTCCCCCCCCCCCCCCCCCCCCCCCCCCCCCCCCCCCGTACACACTCCCATCCTCTCACACACCAAACACTATCCACGTAGTTGACAAGATCCAACTCATTTCTTGCTTCCTTACTTGCCTACCTGTCTGCGTCTGTACTGTCTGTCTGTCTGTGTGTCTGTCTCTCTCTCTCTCTCTCTCTCTCTCTCTCTCTCTCTCTCTCTCTCTCTCTCTCTCTTTCTTTTCGTGATTTTGAGTTTTAGCTGGCAACACTTCCTAACTTCACTTTCATACACTGTCATTCTAATGCCAGCAGCAATCTGGGAGTATTGTTTGGTGCAGTCCATTCATCTGTTTTTGAAATCTGAAGAATACGTGTTTGCCCAAAATGTATTTCATATTGTGTGTTAAGTGAGTCCTGTGGGTTTTTTTTTTTTAAAGCTTTTTGCATTCATTTGTATTTGCCTCCTTTTTTTCTCCCTAGTATGTTTTATATAATATTCTGTGTTCATTCACCCTCTGTTTAAAGGGGAAAAAACCCCACTAACATCATGCAGGGCGAGGGGTGATCCTGTCACAGATATTATTAGCCTTATTCATCTGTGGTGTGTACGTGAAGCTACTATCACCTTCTGTCAGATCCCTTCGCACTACACAGTATCTACACACAACAGTCTGATGGCACAGCTAGCAGGGGTGCCACGACCCAGGATACTCCAGTTAACCAAAAACACCAAAACGAAACACAAAACACACACAAAAGAACTCTACTGTCCTTACAAAAAAAGCTTCGAGTCTCTTTTGATAAAACACTCCGACTTACTGCAGTTTTGAAGACATTAAGGAAAAGAAAGCTGATCTACTTGAAGAAACGGACGGACATAAGAAGAGCCAATAGCCCATTTGCGATTTTTAATGCGGCGTAAAGAAGCAAAACCTTGTATTCTTTGGGGTGTTCACAGCTTAATATACTGGTTCAGACGATAGTTGTAGAATCAAGCGTGCTTGTAGCGAACAGCTTTAACCTTTTCGTGTTCTTTGTAAAAGGACGAATCGGTCTGTGTCTGTTTGATTGACAGACATTAGGCCTTCAGGAGCTTCTCTCGAAAATGTTCCTAAGACCTTCATTTCATGTTTACTTTTTTTTTAGACATCGGAAAATGTCAAGAATGTTTTTTTGTTGTCTTTTCTTCTTCTTCTTCTGTTCTCATGAAGTATTTTTATTTAAACAAAAGCAATAGTTCTCCAATGGGAAGAAAAACAGTACAGAAATTACAATTCCACTCTTCAAATTTTCGGCCAGGCGGCCTTTTTCAAGAGAAAAAAAAACTACATAATGTCCATCTTTGGCAACTGGACAGAGCCAAAACAATACAACTACGCAATGTCCATCTTGGCAAAGATGGACATTTACGTAGTTTTTTTTTTTTTTTTTTCTTGGAAAAGGCCGTTTTTTTTTGTAAAAAAAAAAAAAAAAGCTGAAAGCTCGTTTTTGTAATCATTATTCGGTAGTTCTGTTATCAGGGTTTTCATTTAATGGGAGTAGTGTGGAAGTGTATCACATACGTAATTTATAACGTAAAGTGTGAGTGCAAATGTATGAAAAGCTTGGATGGGAGCAGTTGTCAATTACATAATCAATATATCCGCCGTAGTTGTCACTAAACAGGCCTTTCCACGCCCTCCTTTGAACACAAATGACGTCATTTCTATGAGGAGGGCTGTGGGCGGATGGTAAGGGAGGCAGGGAAAGGAAGAGGACAGGGATGAGGAGTGGGGGGGGGGGGGGGGGGGGGGGGGGGGGTGAGGAGGACGGAGGACGGGAGAAGGGAGATAATAGAGTCATAAACAATGATGCATCCACCCTGAGGAGC
Source organism: Conus betulinus (assembly GCA_016801955.1). Classification (NCBI taxonomy): domain Eukaryota; kingdom Metazoa; phylum Mollusca; class Gastropoda; order Neogastropoda; family Conidae; genus Conus; species Conus betulinus. The sequence goes on from JADBJO010007993.1 coordinate 12,293, forward strand.
TAAAAATTGATATCTATTTCTGCCAACAAAGAGATGGCTCGTGCCACTTCGATTGACACAAAAGGCTGGCTGAGTACAACACGCTCGGCCAAGCAGACGATTATTCTCCGCGGCAAAAAAAAAAAGCCGTCAGGCTAATGGGGGCACTGCTGTCCGAAAGGCAAATTATAAGGGGATAAAAATCAATTACATTGTACTGGGAAACATGGATGGGCGGTTTCGAGACAAAACGCTTCCGTAAACAAAACTTACCTCCCCGGCGGGGAAAAAGCGCACTGAAGAGGTCAGCTTGTAGAATATAGGAACCTGCGGTGGGAAGATTTCTGAGGCCTTTAAATATCTGGACAACATTTTCTGCACAAAAAGGTTTATAGGTACATGTGTACGTTGAGTGTTAGTGGTTCTCTCTCTCTCTCTCTCTCTCTCTCTCTCTCTCTCTCCTCTGTCTCTCCTCTCCTCTCTGGTCTCTCTCTCTCTCTCTCTCTGTGTTGTTGTGTGTCTGTATCTCTCTCTCTCTCTCTCTCTCTCTCTCTCTCTCTCTTCTCTCCTCTCCTCTGTCTGTCTGGCTGTCTGTCTGTCTGTCTGTCTGTCTGTCTGTGTGTGTGTGTGTGTGTGTGTGTGTGTGTGTGTGTGTGTGTGTGTGTGTGTTTGTCTGTCTGTCTGTCTGTCCTATGTCTTTTCAGGAGTACTCTCGTAAAAATCACGAACAAAAGTTTGGTGTTAGTATTGCATAGGAACCAGAGCAATGTGTGCACCAAGCTCGAAACCTAATTATTACAACCTTCATCCGTTCGTTCGACCGTTTCTCTCTACCCCAAACTCCCCATCGTCCACAATGAAGTACATCTGCCACTGGTCGCTGTAAAACAAGAAACAGCTTTGTGTCAATTACACACAGGCTGCTGTAAACACTTTTTTACACACATCTCATAATTTCTATATTTCCACGGAGCGCTCCATGCAATGAACCACATAAAATTAAACACGTGTTTATACAGTTTAAACACGTGTTTATACAGTTCTGCAATGTTCAGGACACTCGATATAAACACATCCCCAGCGGACGCTATGAGCACCATGTTTTAAGGACGATCGACTAAATGATGTTAGTTTTCTGAAAGAAATTGAATATTGTTCCTAAGAAAACAAAACAAAAAGTTCTTCTTTGTGAAGAAGAAATGGATTCAATTTGAAGGGGTTCTGAGTTTGCTTTAAATGAAATGGTACGTGCTTGTCAATTCAAAAGAAAAAGAGCGAAACAAACAAACAAACAAATAAACAGAACAAAAGCAATACAGAAACAATTGTACACAGCGGGAGGACAGCCCTCTTATGCCCCCTGCGATGGAATGAGCTATAAACAATACGTGGAAACTGAAAATTTGACACATCACCTTCCACCTCCCCCCCCCCCTCCCCCTCCCCGCTCCCATGCCCCCCCCCCCCCCCCCCCCCCCCCCGCCTTTAAAAGTAACAGATGCTCAGCTTTCTTCGAAAAAGTGGTTCTCGAAACTTTGGAGATGGAGCCACATGTTGACAGGGTTAGTATGCCGAAACATCCCCTGCCTCTCTCTCTCTCTCGCCCCCACCACCCACGCCAGCTGTCTTCCCTGCCGTCCCCACGTCCAGTTGTTTAGCTTCACTTGCAACCAGACTGTCTCCTGCATTTCCGAGACCGCAGGACAGCAGCAGTGCTTCTTCTCTACAGTGTGGTGTGACTCGGGTTCAGTTGAAGGATTTCACGTGCAGACACGCTGTCAGAGGCCTGCTGTGAGTCCCGACTGGAGTGGGGTTCATGGGGCACATACGTCTCGTTCACTTTTCCATTTTGGAGAGGGAATTACTTCGTCTGAACTGTTGACCTCAGTAGACCACATCCACTCTCTCTGTCTGTCTCTCTGTCTCTGATTCTCTGTCTCAGTCTGTCTGTCTGTCTGTCTGTCTGTCTGTCTCTCTCTCTCTCTCTCTCTCTCTCTCTCTCTCTCTCTCTCTCTCTCTCACACACACACACACACACACACACACACACACACACACATGTATATCTGTCTTGATATCTCTATCTACCTACATGCTTATCTATCTATCTATCTATCGATCCATCTATCTGTCTGTCTGTCTGTGTGTTTGTGTGTCTATGTCTGTGTATCTATATGTAGGTCTGTACTGACCCAAGTTCAATCGAGTCTTGAAAGAGACTTTCGCAAAAACGTCTGAATTTTCTGAATGTGGAAGTTCGTCGGTGGAGAAGGTGGGGGTGGTTGGTGGATAGGGATAAGAAATGGGCCGGAAAAGCAGCGGAACGAAGACGCGGGGGGGGGGGGGGGTGGGGGGGGGGGGAAGTGGGGGCAAATGGGGAAATGACAAAGTTCAAGCGCACAGTTTATTCAGCCTCCGCAAGGTCTCTGGAATTCACATGACTTTGTGACATGACTCATGACTTGTTGTTCATGTTAAACTTGTGTAGTGCTGAAAACTTTCATCACAGCAAATTTCACGCTTTCAGAGAGAGTGCTCTTTATCGTCTGATGCGGGGAAAAAAGCCTTTTTGACCATGGCGTTTGAGATGAATGAAACCTTTTGCACACTCTAATACATTATTCTCACCTGCTGCCAGCGTCATCTCACGTTCAGGAGCCAGCTCAGGTAGAGAGGTGACTGAAACAGACGGCAGTGGTTTTGAGCTTTGAATAGGAAATTGCTGTAAC
>JADBJO010007993.1:20000-35000 GCA_016801955.1 Conus betulinus
GCATCTGTCTGTTCGGACATTTAACCATGTCAGCATCCAACAATCCTAACATCCAATTTTTTTTAACGGTTCGATATTTAACACTCAGCCCCCATAAACTTACCTATCCCAACATACCCCTATCCACACACAAGTATCCTCCGGTCCAACAACCAACCACCCTATTGTCAAATTATTCCATCACTGAACTCCCACAACATTCAGCTATTCTTAAATTGAGCTCTTTAACATCCAACTATCCCAACATCCAGTTTGGCCTGTGTCCGCTTATCCTGTCATGTGGTTCATCCAGCATCCACATAGCCTGACACGACGTTCACACAACTACCCCAACTCCCTTCTCACGCAACATCCTACTATCCCAACAGCCGCTTTACTCAGCATCCCACTATCCCATCAACCACTTCACTCATCATCCTACTATCCTAAGAGCCACTTCACTCAACAGCCTACTATCCTAAGAACCACTTCACTCAACATCCTACTATCCCAAGAACCTACTATCCAACACAACCACTTCACTCAGCATCCTACTATCCCAAGAACCACTTCACTCAACATCCTACTATCCCAAAAGCCTACTATCCCAACAACCACTTCACTCAAACACCCTACTATCCCAACAACCAGTTTATTCAACACCCTACTATCCCCAACAACCACTTCACTCAACACCCTACTATCCCAACAACCAGTTTATTCAACACCCTACTATCCTAACCACCAGTTCACTCAGCATCCTACTGTCCTAACCACCAGTTCACTCAGCATCCTACTGTCCTAACCACCAGTTCACTCAACATCCTACTATCCTAACCACCAGTTCACTCAATATCCTACTATCCTAACCACCAGTTCACTCTGTATCGTACTACCCCAACAGCCAGTTCACTCAATATCCTTCTATCACAACAATCAATTCACTCAACATTCTACAGTCCTAAAGCCCAGTTCACTCAACATCCCACTATGCTAATACCCTGTCCACCCAACACCCTGCTCTCCCAACACACAGTTCACTTCAAGTTCTGCAGTCCTAAAGCCCAGTTCACGCCGTATCCCACTATTCCAACACTCAGTTCACTCATTATCCTACTATGCCAACAGCCAGTTCATCCAACATCCCACTGTGCCAATGCCAGTTCACTCAACGTTCTACAATCCTAAAGCTCAGTTCACTCAATGTATCCTGCACTCCCAACCCTTGATTGATTCAAGATTAAATTATGCTAATTCACCCAGCATCCTATCGTCCCAGTACTTAGTTCATTCAACATTGAATTATGCTAACATCTAGTTTCACCCAGCATCCAATCGCCCCAGTACTTAGTTCATTCAAAATTGTACTACCTCAACGCTTAGATATCCGACTGGCCCAACACCCAGTTCACGTAGCATTCTACTATCCCGACTCCGAGCTCACCCAGCATGTAACTATCCCAACTCTTAATTCATCCAGCATCCTACTGTCTCATCACCCAACATCCAACTACCCCAACATCCTCCTACATCTGTCTTACCCACACCGGAGCTTGCACTTTCTCCACGATCAGTTATTGACAATGGATCTCTGTTCGCTTCGATCCGAGGGGGGAGGTGGAGGTAAAGGCGGAGGGTGAGGGACGAAAGGGGAAGGGAGGGGGAGGCCTCATGTGATTCCACACTGGCGCGCGCGCGCGCGCGCGCGCGTGTGTGTGTATGTGTGTGTGTGTGTTTGTGTGTGTGTACGTGTACGTGAGCACACGTACGCGCGCGTGCGTGTGTGTGTGTGTGTGTGTGTGTGTGTGTGTGTGTGTGTGTGTGTGTGAGAGAGAGAGAGAGAGAGACAGACAGACAGACAGACAGAGAGAGAGAGCGCGCTGTGTCACCGTGTGTGCTCCTGCCTCGAAACGCCTGACGACGAGTGTGACTGTGTTTGCAGGGGCGGGAGCGACACTCAGCACGTGCCAGTACCGTGCCACTGACCTTTCGCCCTCTCCTCTGCCAGGATCGGCGGGCGGCAGCTGGTCCCGTGCTGTTCATTGACAGACAATGGGCGACAACGTTGTGGCAGGCAGCTAATGGGCCTCCGCCTCACAGGGACTCGCCTACCCACTGCTGGGATGTGTTCACTTCACTGTGAAGGTGCATCACGCAGGGAGACGTATTTCCGGCCCGTCTTACGTCCTAGGTGTTCTCTTGCCAACAGCAATTGCTGACTGACTGTCTGACTCTGCTATATTGAGACTTTGATCGAGTGGAGTGTCGCTGTCGGAGTTATTTATGGTGGTCCATTATCAGCCTGGACGTTTTTGTTCACGGTGTGAATGCAACAGTGCATGGGTTGGAAACTAGCAGTGTTGATGTGAATTACGGTGTGCGGAATTAAGAATCACCTGCAAAGCTGACAACTATCGATGCAAGACTATAAACGCAAACTGTCTCAGAGTTGCTTTTGTTCAATTCGCCTACGTAAGCAGAGAATATAAATATTCGGCCGCATACGATTCTGTTGTCGTGTCACACGTCTTTTCGAGTTTTAGGAACACGGTAAGTTGATCATCTTTAGGCACTGACAGTGTCTGCGCTGTCACTTACCGTTTTGTTTGAATCATCGAATCGTTTTCGAATTAATTCGTTAATATCTGGCTTGGAGTTTTAACTCTGGCATTCCATTCTTTCTAATTCTGCTGACTAACTATAGAACGATTAGCATCGAAAGTCTGCGGAACAACTAGCACGTTTGCTTGGTTCAAAAATTTTTTTGATACGTTTTTTTCCAAACTGCTGGTAATTGTATGCAAAGAAAGAGAATCAATGCTGTGTAAGATTTGCTTACAGAGGAACTAAAAAATTGCAAAGAAAGCGTGCTGATAAAGGGTATACTGATGATCTCTGTCAGATACTTTAGCCAATAAGGGATGCTTTACCCTACTCGCAATTGAGAAAATGTGAAGATGTTCCAAGCCATAAAAAGTGGCTTCTTAGATCAGGGTTGTCTTCCGGCTCTGTTGAGTTGGTCATTTTGAATTTCAGGAAGAAGGAAGGAAACACGCTGACGAAATGAAATCCTCGGCTTCGAATGGTGAACAACGATGATCATGAGACCGGCCTCAAGAACAGAATGGACTTCGTGAAGGCACACCGTGCTGGACCAACCATTTGGTAAGGTTTTAAGTGTATGCAGTAAACTTCATGTAGAACATCGTTTGTTCATTGAAGAACATCGCCTGTTAAGCGCCCTCTGCTCGAAAGGTAGTTCATTGATAGAAACCTACAGGTGGAAGTGATTGAAACCTACAGATCGAAGTGATTAAAACCTACAGATCAAATAATTGAAACCTACAGATCGAAGTGATTGAAACCTACAGATCGAAGTGATTGAAACTACAGATCGAAGCAACATATAATTTCCTAAGCGAAATTGCTCCTTTCAAAAGCCGTTCCTTTCCCGTGAGTGCAGTAAACCTAAGGACCTGTATCTGGATATCAAGGTTCTTCATTTTCTCCGGTGAAGAACCGCTACTACTTACACTCATTAAAAAAAACCCAAAAAAACTGTCTTCTGCACAGCAGCGACAAAAAATTGTTCCAGACTAGATCAGACGACGTACCATTCCAGCAAAGCAGCCAGCCATGATCAGGATCAGGTTCCTCACCATCCCATCCAGCCGCTTCTAGCTTGGCGGGAGAATCAGTCTGCTTCGGGTTCAGGTTTCTCGCCGTCCTAACCTTTTTTCCCCCCACCAGCCAGACCCAGAGAGACAGGGTAAGGGCGGCTTCGGAACAGACGTCATCGATTGCTTTAGTGAAGTTGAACACTTACTGGGACTCAGTCAATTCACGCTGCGGCGCTGCTTTTCCACTCCTCCGTCGTCGAGAGAGTGTCTTACACACGTGTGTGTGTGTGTGTGTGTGTGTGGGAAGAGTGATCTTTCCTTGTCAGCTGAGCTCGAGTGCATCTCCTCTCCACGATGGAACGGATTTCAGTGAACCGTTCTCGTTTCGGCGGAAAGGGAGTTTGGCGCAACAAGGAGAAGAATAAAGAGGAGCAGAAAGAGGAATTCGACATGGCCACTTTGTCCGTACATTTCGTGAGTAGTTCACATGTTCACTGTGTCAGAATGCGCGCTGTGTGTGTGTGTGTGTGTGTGTGTGTGTGTGTGTGTGTGTGTGTGTGTGTGTGTGCGTCTGTATGTCTATCTGTATGTTTGTTTGTAAGTCTGTCTGTTAATCCGCCTGTCTGTCCATCTATCTGTCAGTCCGTGTCACAGTGAGAGAGAAAGAGAGAGAAGAGAAGGGGGAGGAGGGAAGGAGGGGGGCTGGGGGAACGGAGGGAGATGAAAAGGGAAAAGGATATGTATATGTTTGTGTGAGGGAAAAGGTGAGCGGTTGAGAGATGCCGTCTGTACAGAAATTATTCAGCATCATTATTAACACACCGAGATGATTTAGAACCAAACGTTATTTGTAAGCAGTGGATGGAATCTGGATTACTTACAGCTTTGACTGTAAAGAGTGTGTTTCATTCGTAAACAAATAACATGCGAACGCTGCATAAAATAAACGGACATAGATCATAACATATCAGCAAAATATCATATTTGTAAATACGTTAATGACACATAAATAATGCATATGATTCCTACACAAATCGCGTTTATAAATAGCATTTGCTTATCTTTAAGTCACTAAGATTTGATGTTTAATGAGTTTGGACAAATGACATGGCATATGGAGCGGGGAGTTGGGGAAGAGAGAGTGGGAGGGGGAAGAACTGGAGACAGAGGAAGGGTGCGATGTAGGGGAGAGGGTTCCTCGCTGTGTCGATCTTAACCCACGTGTCTGTGTACGCCTGTCGTTTGTGTGTGTGTGTCCAGAAACCGTGTGTATCCTTACCCCGGCTTTACTATTCCCATCCGCGTGAAGTTGTGTGTAAGTGTGTGTGTGTGTGTGTGTGTGTGTGTGAAACACAAAGTGGCAATGAAATTGTGAGTGTTTTTAAAATCTCAATGACTGCAAATAAACTAGTGTGTGTGGAAATGTGAGATGTGTTTCTAATACCACGCCCCAGCACTAACATGCAGAAGGAGACGGTTTACAGTATTAGTCCAATCGTGTAGCCCGACAGATATGACAGTTTATATCCCCATAGTGTTTTTTTTTTTGTTTTTTTTTTTTAACCCCAGGATTGGAGTATCTAAGCACCCGCGAGAGTTGTTCCCCTTCAAAGTGAATAGCAGTGATATGAAGGAAATGTCTGACTCGGTGGAAATGGGATGTTCCCAATCGGCTATGCATAGAAAACAGTTTTGATCCGTGTATCTTTCTCTTTTATCATCTATTTCTTTAACTTTGGCCACGTCTTTTCCTCTGTTGTTCAGTTTTCTGTCTATCAACTGGTCAACAATTTAGGACTGCATGTTCTTTTGGTGTTTCGAAGTGTGAGCCTAACCAACTTGCTGAGATGATACATACATATTTATATACATATATATATATATATATATATATATATATATATATATACATGCATATACATATATATATATATATATATACATATATATATATATATATATATATATATATATATATATATATATATATATATATATAAAGAGTGACCTCCCTTCTTATATCTATTTTAAATACGAGAAGAATCAAAGTGTTTTATTGCTTCAAGTCCAAAGCCCTTAAAAAATAAGGAATCTAAATGTTTCTATCTGTTTCGTACACTTCACTTTGTCAGAGATCTGTTTGCCGCTGGAGGTAACTAACCAACTAAAGGTGAGATGATCACGGAATTGGCTCGGCTATAAGTTGTGTCAGGTCAGCACGTGTGTCAGCTTCTTCTCTTCTGCTGTTCAGTGTGGTCGGCGTTCTGGCTGCACACAGCCTTTGCGCCCGATCAGATCACCAGGGGCATATCCCTAGCTTTACTGTGCGATTACATGAACACAGTGAACTGTGGTCAACAGACAATCACCCTGTGAACAAAGAGACAAACACCCAGACAGTCAGGTCAACAGGAAGGGGCAAGTGCCTTGAACATGCGCAATGGAACTCCCAACAATGAACGGGTCTGGTCCTGTTTCCGTTTATGTCCTTGGCATTTTGTACACTTTTGCATCAAAGGTGTTAGAGGGAATGGATGGGAGTATGAAGGTGGTAAGATCATACTTAAGAGTCTCTCTCTCTCTCTCTCTCTCTCTCTCTCTCTCTCTGAGAGAGAGGTAACTTGTTGAAAGTGGTAAGATCATACTCAGTCTCTCTCTCTCTCTCTCTCTCTAATTTTCTGTGTCTGTGCGCTGCATATGCTAATTAGGCACCGAAGCGTACCCTTGGTATAACCCCCGAGTATAGTAGACTCTTTGTTTCAGTTCCCACCGACGACCGAGCGATGCTGGTGGTCCTACTGCAAACCTTATTCACCAGCTTGCAAACAGGAAATCACATACAAACAACAGTCTGGTCTGCCCGCGGCAGTCGATGCTGTAGCTACTGGAGCATAACCCGCCCAGTTTCCCTGTCGCATTACGGCTCATTGGAGCTCAAGCTTAATTACTTGCACGTTTTTGATGCTGCGGATGCCGATACAGTCGTTCAGAATAATATAACGGTTATACGTTCACTGATGTTTGCAAAGCAGGCCTACAATATAGGAACTGGTGGGTTGGTTTGAGTTGGTCCATTTCGTTCTCTTTGAACACTCTTTGATCTGCTGCCTAGATGGAGTTCCAGCGTTCTTCACTAAGATTTGAAGTTTTCTTTTAAGCATTGGATCAAGACTGGCTCAGGGCTGTGGATGTACAAGCATTCAGCTGTGTGGGCTTGGACACATGAATATTCCTCACCAATAATTTTGCTCACAAGATCTTTAAGAGAGAGAGAGAGAGAGAGAGAGAGAGAGAGAGAGAGAGAGAGAGAGGTGAAGATTACTAGAAATCAATCCTTGACTGTTCCAAAGATATGACAGTATACTGGCTATATACGTCCATTATGGCAGTTCTATCGAGGAAAACTTATAATCGTAAAAGAAACAACAGCAAATAAACGAAAACAAAAGTGCATACAATAATGTCGCCTAATCACCCGTACTATCCCTGTTGTCTCAGTACATAATAATTGACTTCCCGGACAAAACAGTAATGTTAACTAATGTCCCTGTTATCACTGTTCCTTGAAGGATAAATGCTTTTTTTTCCACGTGTGGTGTTACTATGCTCCGATACCAAAATTCCAATAGTTTTGAGTAAGGTCATCACGACTTTTGCTATGTAGACTCTCGTGTTCCATGTAGTAGAGGGATTTGCAGAAATCGACAGTTTGGTGCTGCTGCTAATGTAAATGTCCCCACCTGGTACAACAATGTCAGTGCAGAGTCTACGGTGAGCATTGACTTCTACAGAAGGGTGTCAACCACAACAAGATCCCGTGTATTGACGAGTGAGAAAAGGAAGACTGTTTCTTCCAGCAGTGGAAAGATTGCAGGAGTGCAGGTATAACTCTAACAGCCCGGTCTATCAAAAAAAACATACTGGGCAATACTATGAAGCAGTACTTCAGGCTTGACTTAGTTTAGCTGCATTCGTTTCTTCATTTACCTACAGTTTGCTACGAGTTATTCATGTCTCCAAGTTGGCAATCAATCCCTGAATCCCTGAAGTACAAGATATCATTCTCCAGCAGTGGTTTAAGATGTGCGGAGCCTTTAGTGGCATTTTCCTGCTCTATTCATTATGGCGAGAGATGCCAATTTAAATCTGTGTTGTTTATAGCCCAATCGACGTAGAGAGTCATATCAGGAGTGTCTTATTGTCAACATCGATTCCTTATATGACTACATGCCACTCACCCGATGGAGAAGCATAGTGTACAAAAGAACAAATCCAAGGACAGATCCCTGTGAAGCCCCATTGGATATGACAGATACTTTTGAATAGACGTCTGTAACGCAGATTGAGTTTGCTGTCACAGACTCAAACCAGGAAGAAACAAAATCATGCGTGCATTTTCACAGCCTTCGTTTTTTTAGTGCAGTGCAGTGTAAAGCAGTACAATATATTACTCATGGGCAATCAGAACATATGAGTCAGAACAGTACAATGCAGGTACTGGAGTACAATACAAGATTAGGGGAGTACACCTTCTTGTACAATTTACTTTGGGGATTATATTTCATTTCAGTGCAGGGCGATATAAGGCAACGTAAAGGCATGCTAAGCGACACAACATAATAGAACACACTACAATACGCACACAATCCTGTGCTTGAAGTTATTTAACATGAGACAGAAGGGAATGGAGAAAAACGATGGTTAAGCCATTAATGGAATACAGTGGGGGTGGGGGGAGGGTGTCCTCCCTCTGATAAAGTTATTATTTCACCCCGTCTGCTAGTTTCTTTGTCAGTCTTTCACAAAATCATGTAAATACTACTCAGTGTTAATGGAACTTGGTCAAAGAATGAAATGTGGTTCATAATATTTTGAAGACGATCCAAATCTGAAAGTTTCTTCAGGTTTTGTGTGTGTGTGTGTGTGTGTGTGTGTGTGTGTGTGTGTGTGTGTGTGAGGGTGGGGGTGTATTTTGGTGTTCTTGTTGTTGAGTTTTTGTTTTTGCTTTCTTCCTCACGTTTTTTTTTTCACATTGCCAGACTGGGTATTTTCGATGCGTTAATAAATTTATCAAGAAGAGGTACTGCTGAATTGCTTATAAAAGAGAGAGACGAGACTTACACGATGTACTGATCGTCATTTACATGAATGCAAAATTTGCAGATCTGATTTACAAGCTAGTTCCAGCAAGCAAAGGACAGTTTCCTGAATGCAGTCACTGGAATGCCCCTCTACTGTTTAAAAAATAACCACTCAGCCTCCTTTACGCTTATGGGAGACAACTCTTCCTCTCCACGAAATGCCAACTGCCACTCATGCTTTCATATGGAGCCACAGGATATAACAGACAATCGACATTATTGACACATCCACGAAGAAAATGCTTCGACCAATCGATAACAAGAAATGGCTAAGTTTTGTTGCTGTCTCTAGGCATTGCCAGGGGAAAGAAACGTTTAACGCTTGAAAACTTTGCAAGAAAACGAACTTGCTGCTCGCTAACCTAAGCAAGCTAGCTCTGCTGGAAGATTGGGCGAGCGCTGGCCTTAAAGCATGTTTTGAAACAAAACATGCCGGTGGAAAAATTGACAGCTACAATGTTGTGAACAACAGACATAAAAGCGCTTCCCTTGTATGTCAACGTCTTGCCACAAGGGGAGCATGTCTGCATGAGAGGACTCAAGCAAGACACTGAAAAGCTCAATTACCTTATTCACAAAAAAAAAAACCCCACACAATTGGTCCAGTGGATAAGGCGTTCCTGTTTCAAGGGCTACAGTTCGAATCCCACTTGACACAGCCAGACTAGAAGACATGGCCTCTGTGACTCTGTGCAAACTCCAGTCCTCTCCTTGTCCTTTGGGTGGACCACATAGAAAATCAAACAAAAATATGTTGAAAGACACCCTTGTGGGCCGTCTTCTTCTTTGTGATTTATCAGCTCTGTGTCAGTGGCTCCATAATCATTTCTACGGCATGCCAAGCCTGCTGAAAAAGGAGCTAGCATTCAGAAACACCTGCACAGAATATACTAAAACAAATCAATAACGCCCTATTTCTTCCACGAGGAGAGTGTTTATGGGACCATGAATGTGTTGAGCTCTAGCTCTCTTGAGTGACTGTTTGGGTATGGAAGAAGTTTCCATTTCTGACACAAAGTTTATAATTTCCTTAGTCTACCCATGATAAAAAGTTTCCTTTTTAACATCATTTCCTTAACTTTATCAAGTCTCTGAAGACTGGAAGACTGGTCATGTACGTTTTGTGTTCGCCTGCTATTCAATTGAGTTTTCCAGTGATTTAGCAATTATTCAAAACAGAATTTTAGCCTCCATGTGAACAACATAGACGTTACGTATCAAAATAATTTCTCTCTCTCTCTCTCTCTCTCTCTCTCCTCTCTCTCTCTCTCTCTCTCTCTCTCTCTGTTTATCTGTCTGTCCATCTTTGTCTCTCTATCTCCTGTCTGTCTGTTTGTCTCTCCCTCTCTCTGTTTCTCTGTCTCTTTCTGTGTGTGTGTGTGTGTGTGTGTGTGTGTGTGTGTGTGTGTGTGTGTGTGTGTGTGCTTATGCATTGCATGCCAAAATCAATCAATCAATGGACTATGTGTTGTTACATATGCATACAAAAGGCTGATCTCTGGATTCTCTCTCTCTCTCTCTCTCTCTCTCTCTCTCTCTCTCTCTCTCTCGGTCACTCTCTCCCTCTTCCTCATTCTCTCTCTTTCTCATTCTTTTTGTCTGTGCTCTCTCTCTCTCTCTCTCTCTCTCTCTCTCTCTCTCTCTCTCTCTCTCTCTCTCCTTCTCTCTGCCTGTCTCCCTCCCTCTCTCATTCTCTCTCTTTCTAATTCTCCATGCCTTTACACAACTAAAAAAATTAGGTACCGAAGCACATCCTTTGTGTATCCAGACAAACCCAGGTATAATAGACCCCTTGTGCAGCTCCCACTGACGACCAAGCACTGCTGGTGGTCCTACTGCAGCCTGATTCCCCAGCCTGCAAACAGGAAATCACATACAGCCAACAGTCGGTCTGCCCACGGCTGTCCATACCATCGCCACTGGACCGTAGCTCGTCCAGTCTTCCTCTCCCATTACGGCTCATTCAAGCTCGAGCTTAATTGGCTGCATGGGTTTGATGCTGTAGATACTGACTGATATGGCCGTTCGGAATAATGCAACAGCTACACGTTCAGTTCACTGATATTTGCAGCACAGGCCAACAGGACACGGACTGGTGGTTCGTTTTAGTTAACCGTTTTTGTTCTTTTGAAACATTCTTCTGCCGCCCAGACTAAGTTCCAGGGGAACAGCGTAGATTAGGAGTAGAGTGTTAAGAGTTTGATCAAGACCTGTTCCAAGTTGCTGATTCACAGGATTTTAGTTGCCTGGCTTGTATGCATGAATATTTCCACCATGATTACTTTGCTCACAAGATTAATAGGGAAAACGGGAAATGGACGAAAGTCGCCAGAAATCAACTCTTGATTGGTCCAAAAAAATATAATAGCTTACAATCACCGTACACCCATTGATAGCTTACAATCAACATAGATCCATAACAACCTAACAAATGATATAAACATAGAAAAGATAATTATAATATTAAGGAAAAAAAAAAAAACAAAGAGCATGCATTGATGGCATGTAATCACCAAAGAAGTCATGTATTGTCACTCTTGTCTTGAGAGATGATAGTGCCTCTTCCAAAAGAGAAGAGTAAGGTTACCTGATATCCATGTCATCACTGTTTTTTGAAGAATAAACTACTGTTATCCTCTCGAAAAAATCGCGTATTGTGGGCTTTCGATGTTATATTTCCTTTTAATACCAAATTTCAGCGTTTTGTTTAAGCATGAAGGTCGCGGTGACTTTAGCCAGCATTCAATGTAGACGGGATTTGCAAGAATCAGCAGATTCGTGCTGCTGATATAGCAAGTGTACCTTGCCTGGTACAACAATCCAAGTATAGTGTCTTCAGTCACCATTGACTTCTTCAGCAGAATTTCAACCATGGCTGGACCATGCATATTGAACAAAATAAAAAAGGAAGACAGTCTCTTCCAGTGATGGAAAATTTCCCGGAGCAAGGGTTACAATCTGAGAGCAGTGTTATCTGTTGGAAAACACCCTGGTCATTGATATCACTCATTATTTCAGTCTTGATCTCTATCAGCTGCATTCATTTACCCACAGTTTGCAATGAGTTATTCATGTCTTCAAGTCGGCGATTCATCACTGGATTTGAATTGAAAGATCTTATTCTTGATGGGTTAAGATAAGCAGATGTCATTAGGTACATTTTTGTGCAGCTGATTATGATAGCAACTTATGTCAAATTCAGGGTATGCTTTTATAGTGTATCCAAACATAGGGATTTTTGTATCAGGAGTGTCTCATCGTCAGAATCGATTCCTTACATGACAACACACAAGACACTCGATGGAGAAGCACATCGGACAAAAGGAACATAACCAAGGACAGATCCTTGTGGTGCATCATCGGATATGACAGACACTTTAGAACTAACGTATCTACTGGAAATTCAGTTGGCTATGATAGATAAGATTCAAACGAAGAAGGAAGAAAATCGTGCACGCCAGAGAAACGTCGAAGCCTTTGAGTACAGTACAGTGTAAATATATACAATATAAACATCATTCATAATATGTCAGTACATACAAGTTTGAACAGTACAATACAGCCATTGCAGTTAAGACAAGATCAGGAAATATATCTTACAATAGAATTCACATAACAGATTAACAGATTATATTGCATTTCAACACAGAGTAATAGAATGCTTCATAATGGCATGCTAAGCAACACAATATAATGGAACACAATGCAATACACACAATGTTTGGCACTGTTCGATCAGAACTGAATGGACAAGGACAATAGCACAGCTATGAATGAAAAAGGGGGAGTTTATCCGACCTTGGATAAAGGAATTGTGTTACCTCATAAGGCTGGTTTGTTTGTCTGCCTTTTAGCAAGATCACGCAAAAACTGCCCAATCGGTTTTAACGGAACTTAACTGAAGAATGGAACATGGCTGATAAGATTTTGGAGCAGCTCCAAATCAAAGAGAGGCTACAGGGATTTTTTTTTTCCCACTTTTTTTTCACATTGCCAGACAGGGCATTTTTCGATTTGCTCGTAAACTTCTCAAGAAGGTATTGCATAGATCTTTGTAAAAGAGAATATAGGACTTATGTGGCGTATTAATCTCGAGTTGCAGACGTGTAAAATGTAATGCTGACCTGCTTTACGATCTAGAGAGCAAAGGAGTGTTCAACGTGGTGGGGGGTCTGCCGTTTCCTGAACGTCCTATCTTTTTAGGTGACCATTACGTCTCTTTTGATGCTGACGGAAGGCAACCATTCTTCTCCATGAAATTCCAACCGGCACCCATGCTTTCATACAGTGCTGCAGGATGCAACAGCCAATCAGCAGTATTGACACATTTACAAAGAAAATACTTCGATTGATCGCTAGCAAGAAACGGCTGCGTTTCTTTTGTCGCTGTCTCTACACGTTGCCAACAGCAAGAAAGTTTCACGCATGAAAACTTCGGTTTAAACCGTGAAAAAAGAGTTTGCTGCCTGCTAAACTAACTCATCTAGACATGTGGAAAGATCGGAGGAGTCGGAGCGCTGGCCTTGGAAGTGTGTTTTTTTCGAAACATCTCAGCAGGAAAGTTGACATGTAGAGTGCTGTGAATAAAAGACCTAAAAACGCGTCTCCTGTACGTAAACATCTGGCCCAAGGGAGAATGACCATCCTCTAGGAGTTCTAGCAAGAGAACAAAAGCTCGGCAACTGAGCTGCCAAACATTTGCCTAACCAGCCAGCAGGTAAGACACGAAGTTCGCATTTCAATGGGTTATTAGAGTATGATTTCCAGTCGAGACAGCGAAATCAGAAGAGATTTTTGTTTTCTCTTTGGTGTGCCGACTCCATTCCCCTCGTAGTCTTTCAGATGACACTTTTGACTGAGGCCCTGAGCGTGCAAAATCTTTGCACACACAATAAATTCCGTTACACCTTTTGGATATTAGTCCATCGTGAGCAGATGGATGGATGAACTGAAACTAAAACACAGTGATACTGTGTCATGTGTAGATGACATCCATATAGATGGAAAGTGGTTATCGGAATGGTAAGATCAGAAAAGGTTGTTGACACAAACATTTCAGTAATTGTAAACCATCAAGTTCTAGCCCAGGAACATAAGAAAGTAAGAAAGGCAGAAAAAAAAAGAAAGAAAGGAAGAAAAAGAAATGAAAGAAAAGACTAACCAACTTTCGGAAGAGAAGTCCAGTGTGGCCATTGGTGTGGATGACACGTTACACGTAGCATGCACCCTGTGTGAGAAATGGAAAGAATGAAGGAGGAAAGGAAACTGAGTGAACGATATTAAACGATATTGACTGGATTACACGGGAAACGACTGAATGAAACGCCAGCTGGCAGCTCTTCAGTCGGCACTACCCAGGTAGGCAGCCCATAGTGTAAACGAGTGTGGATTGTAAAGCGCTTACAGCTTGGTCTCTAGCCAGGGGATAGGTGCTATGTAAGTATTCTTAATAACAATAATGGTAACGATAACATTAACAATAAAACTACCTAACAAATGATATAAACAAACGACAGTATCAAGTATCAGAGCAGCCTGTTTTGACATAGTGGGGCTTCTGCAGGAAAGAGAAAGAGAATAAACTGATAATATTGTAAATGACCGACTTTGTGTTTCCTCTGTTTCATCCTCCATGCCATCCCAGTGGCATGACACGAGGCTTCGTGTGTAGCGAGGCAGGGAACTGAACCTAGGTGACGAAGGCGTATGTCTCTGGAAAAAAAAAAACACACCAAAAAACAGTAGTATAATAAAACCCCATTTTATCAGATCTGAATGAAATTGTAACGGCAGAAACAAACGCTGAAGAAAGATGGGTACCGCCACACCGTTCCACCACAAGATGAACAGTCAGAATTTCGCTAAGAGAAAGATAATGTAGTTATTAAGTTATACGCTACCGTATAAACCAATACAGTTGAGTGCAGTTCAATCCTATCCAGTGCAATACAATGCACTATGGTACAACACACTACAATTACATAACACCATAGTGATGGCAATACGATGCACTACAGCGAAACGCAAAATGATTCATTCATGCAATTTAGTACAATGCAGTATCACACTATGCTTTACAAGAGTGCTGCGTAAAACAGTACAATACGATAAAGCACAGTACGATATGATACAGCGCTATACAGTAGAATTCAATGCAATGCAGTGCAGTGCATTTCAATCCAATGTGTACAAAATAGTACAATATAGAAAGTGCAATGCACCCCGACATGAAAAATTAAAATACGGCGCAGTACAATGGA
>JADBJO010007993.1:37500-40000 GCA_016801955.1 Conus betulinus
GGGCACACGCATGCACATATATGGATGTGCATACATGCCTGCTGTCTGTCTGTGATGTTAATATGGCATAGTGATAGAATAATACTAGCATGAAAACATAAACAGCAAGCCACGGGATAATCAGCAACCTGTCGCATGCAAAATGATGGGAGATAAGAGACAAAGCAGACGGAGACGAGGGGAATGGATGGAGAGGGCGGGAGAGGCGGTGCGAGTAGGGAAGGAGATGGTGGGCTGCGATGATAGTGGAGAGAGCGAACGGGTTTCAAAATACACGGAGAGAATCCTGTCTGCCCAGACACCCACTGAGCACGATCTGCGTGAGCCTTAGGCTGTTTCCATTAAGCTGTCACGGCTCAGACTCGTTTTATAGATTTCTTACACCTCCGGCCATTCATTTCCAATGATCCGTTCATTGCCCGCTCTTCGTCTTTTCAATCTTATTTATGTAGACATCAGACTGCAGTTTAGCAGTGTCCATGTGTGACCCTACCCCTCGAATTAAGCCCGAAATCATCTTTTTATGTATATATATTCAGCAGTTCTGTCCCCTTCTCTCCAAATGAAGTGAGCAGGCTGGGGATGGAGGAGGTTTTGATCCCACATACACTGTCTTTTTTATGATAGTGTTAAGGTGGGGCATATTCTGCAGATCATCGCTGAATATGCCTGGCTTTGATATTTTCTGTTAGAATTCTCTTTGAGATAATGGAAACGTGGCACTCAGTATATCAAACTAGTTTGTGAGAGTGGGCGTCTTCTGTAACCACTGGAGCTTGGCATTTGTGTTCTGAATTAGGAGATGGTTTCCACATCAATAAACTAGCGTTTGACACTGATGTTACGATTGAGGAGATGGTTTCCTCGTCAACAAACTAACGTGTGACACTGGTGATGATTGAGGCGATGGTTTCCTCGTCAACAAACTAACGTGTGACACTGGTGATGATTGAGGGGATGGTTTTCTCAAACGTGGTGGTTTTTATTGAGGGGATGGCGTCCTCTTCAACCTAACGTGTGACTCTGGTGATTTTGAGGAGATGATTGTCGGAAAAAGTGTGTTTCTTTTTAAGGGATGGTATCCCAGGCACTGTTGTGGTGATGATTGAGGAGAGATAGCACTGGTGTTTTTTCTTCTTTCACCGGCTGAGTCTGGCACTTTTGTTCCAATTCAGGAGATGAGTGTCTTTCTTTTTAACGAACAGTAGCTCTGACGTCATTTGGTCTGATTGAGGAGATGGTGTCATCTTTAACAAACAGTAGACCTGACGCCGTTGGTCTGATTGAGGAGATGGTGTTTTCTTTAACGAACAGTAGCTCTGATGTCATTTGGTCTGATTGAGGAGATGGTGTCATCTTTAACAAACAGTAGCTCTGATGCCACTGGTCTGATTGAGGAGATGGTGTTTTCTTTAACAAACAGTAGCTCTGATGTCACTGGTCTGATTGAGGAGATGGTGTCTTCTTTAACAAACAGTAGCTGTGACGTCAATGGTCTGATAGAGGAGATGGTGTCTTCTTTAACAGACATTATCTCTAACACTGTTGTTTTGACTGGGGAGAAGGTGTCTTCTTTCACAGAGTGTTATAGGGCACTATCATTTTGTTTGAAGAGATGGTGTCTTCTTTTACAGGTTGTTATATGGCACTGTTGTTTTGTTTGAAGAGGTGGTGTCTTCTTTCACAGACTGGAGCCTGGCACCATTCGTCTGATTGAACAGATGGTGTCTCCTATCACAGACAGTGCCTATGACACTGTGAGGCCTGTGCCCGTCCACTCATGCACACACGCACACATTCTGCACACTTTTCCATTGTGTGAAAATGATGGATTTCAGTATTTATCTGTTATATGAAAACGCATGTGGTTCACTTCTTTTTGTCCGTAGTTTTGTTTCTGATTTACGTCCTACATGCCAAAGAGGAACAAACAGGATGATCAAATTGGGGGGGAAGAAGGGTGTGAAGTAACAACCTGTCAAGAAGATGCTATAGTTTACGTCTCTGTGTTATGGAGTCAGTGGCTGGACAGACATTTCAAGGACGGGTAGAGGTGTGAAGGGATGTGAATGTAGGTATTAAGCTCTTCAATGATCGCATAATAAATTATGGGATATGTCCAGGCACACTTTGTTCAGATAAGCATTTCTTACACTTCTTAAGAGTCAACACACGTCCACTGGGTGGTTCTACTCGTATAACACACCTTCATGGCCTGATGCCTACGATTTCCGTAGACAAAGTGGCATGAGCGCCAAAATTCCGCCCTGGGATAAATATAATATAACTTCAGCTAAGCAGGTGAAGAGAGCCGGGATAAGAAGCATAAATGATTGATGGCTGTACCAAGCAGGTGGCATGAAACAAGGTTTCGTGATGAAATAAGAGCGCAGCTCTGTCTTTCCTGTCGCACATGCTTTTGTCAGAAACAGCTTCTGGGCTATTTCGCGTGTGAAGTGATTTCCCAGCGCGCTCTAGTCCGGCGAAATACATTTCTTGC
>JADBJO010007993.1:45000-47500 GCA_016801955.1 Conus betulinus
CGAAATAACGGGGTTTTTCCCTACACCTGAAAGAGTTATTATGTCACAATCTGCTGGTTTGTTTGTCTGTCTTTTAGCAAGATCATGCAAAAAGCTGCTCAGCAGAACTTGCTTAAGGAATAATATGTGGCTCAGGGGCAGCTCCAGAAGATTTTGGAGTGGATCAAAAGCAAAGAGTGGTTGCAGGGAGTTTTTTTTCCGCTTTCTTACACTCAGTCAGACAGGGTCTGTTTCGACATGTTCGAAACGTTCTCAAGAAGTCATGTACATAGATCTTGATAAAGGATAAATTAAGACATATGATGATGCATCGATCAAGATCTATGAGCATGTACAATTTCAGTGCAAACTGTAATGAAGATCTTCGTTCTCCTGAATGTTTTTTTTTTTTTAATCAAAGTAACCATTATGTCTCTTTTATGCTTATGGGACACAACTCTTCCTCGCCATAAAACCCCACCAACGCTTTCATACGGAGCCGCAGGATATAACGGCCAGTCGACATTATTGACGTATCCACAACGAAAACGCTCCGACCAATCAATACAAAGAAACGGTTGAGTTTTCTTTTGTCCCCGTCTCTAGACATTGCCAGCGGCAAGAAAGTTTAACGCTCGAAAACCTCGATTAAACCGAAAGAAAATGAGTCTGCCACATGCAAAACTAACCCAGCTTAACCATTGCGGAAAGATGGGATGAGCTGGAGTGCTGGCCTTGAGGCACGATTCGAAAGAAACGTCTGAATGGAAAAGTTTGCAAGATGAACATCAGACATGTAGAGAGTCGTCTTTTACAGGTCAACATCCAGCCACACGAGAGGGTGAGTGTATGAGAGAAGTTTAAGCAAGAGAGATAAAAACTCCGTAACTACATTGCCTAAAACCAGCCTGGCTGGCCCAGCGGGTAAGATTTCAAGGGCCAGTGTTGGATTTCTACCGGAGACAGCCAAACAAGAAGAGATTTCGGCTTTAGAAATCACCTTTGTGCAGACTCCATGCCCTTCCTAGTCCTTCCAATGAGACTTTTGAATGAAGCCCCATGCATATCAGCATGTATACAAAATCTTGAACACACTTTGAATTCCGTTTCACCTTTTGGAGATTAGGTCATCATACGCCAGAGAGATGGATGATAAAAATACAACACAAGCATACTGGTGCCAAGTGTAGACATCTTCCCCGAAGACGGAATGTAGCTACCATACTGGTGGTTTGAAGACATTAGCAAATGCAAAAATCTTACATATGGTAAATCACAAAGCCTTTGAACGTAATAAAAAAGAAAATACAGACCAACAAATGCATTGAATAAACAAATAACAACAAACCAACCACTTTCAACATAAACTGGCTCCTGCAGGTGCGACAAACTGAAGGAACAGATTGCGTTCTATTGTGAATGGCCGATTTCTTTCTTTTTCTTCTTCTTCCTTGTTCTTCTTCCCATGGGTCATCCTCCTTGCCCTTTAATAGCATGGCAAGAGGCACCGTGCATAGCAATGTAGGCAACAGAAACTAAGGTAATAAGACAGCTTTCTCTAGGAACAAAAACGGTGGCATATTGAAATTCCATGTTGCAACATCTGATCAAAGCTGCCACGCAAGAGCGTAAACACGGAAACAAGTATTGAAATCAGAGGGATGGCATCAGATCGTTGCGACATGCTCTCCCACACAGTAAATAACCTGAATTTCACACAGAGAAATATGTAGTTATCAATGACAGTATAACGCAATACACAACGTGGAGTGCTATGCAATCCAATCAAACACAATGTGATATAGTCCAGTACAATACATTACTATTACACTACAGTTCGGCACAGAACATAGCAATACAATGTAATAGCATGAACGCATTGCTATACATACTGTGCGATACAGTACAATGCAATATCATATTATGTTGCACAAGAGTATTATGCGTTACCGTGAAACACAATAAAACGCAGTACAGTACAATGCAGTTCAGTAGAATAAAAAAAACAGTACACTACAATTCAATAGAAAACAACGCGGTGCAATACAGAAAGTATAATACAGAAAGTGTATAATGCAATACAATACAGAAAATACCGCACAACACAGTGCGGTACAATGCGATGCAGAACAATACACTAAAGTACAGTGCCTCACCTCACCCCAGGCCCATAACTACAGAAGTAGTAGTCGTTGGGGGACACCTGAGGACCGCAGACGCAACCTCCCTCTCCATCTGTCTGTCAGCAGCCGCCGGCAGCAGCTCGCGTGTATGGAGTCTGGTCCATTTCTTTGATGTTCTCATGCCAGTTCTTCCGCTGTCTACGTCTTCTTCTCCCGCTCTCGATGGTGCCTTGCATGATTGCTTTGGACAGACTGGTGTGTCGAGTGTTGTGCAATGCATCACAAAACTCTCAAGGCTGTATTCCATAGGGGCAAGCATGAAAAACTGAGTCGTATGGAAGAATATGTCCCGTTTTAATGTTCTGCATTTTTGACAGACGCATTTTCTTCCACCCTTA
>JADBJO010007993.1:60000-62500 GCA_016801955.1 Conus betulinus
GGGAGAGAGAGAGAGAGAGAGAGAGAGAGTAGGATGCGAAAGGAGGTGAATGCCTGACATGTGCCAAAGGTGCCTGTTCAGCCATGGATGGACGACATGCTCTCTTACTGCCAGTTATCAGCTCATTAGACAAAACTTATCACAACGCAGGAGACAATGCCTCACACGCATTATCACTGACTCGCTTGTCACCACCACCCCCTTGACGTTGGCTCTGAGTGTGTGGGATGATAGGGCAAAACCGATGACATTCGTAATGAGGCACATCGTGAAGGAAGCATCGCAGCTGGTATTAGAAGGGATCTAGGGAGAGTGCAGACCCCTGTCAAGGTTCAGTGGTTCTTTGAGCTGCGCTAAATATCACAAGGTTTTAGATACTATTGCATCCAATAGGCCTGTATTTGAGTTGTTGTTGTCGTCGTTTTATTGAAATCTGTGTATTCATGTTAAAACATTATATGAAAGTGTACTAACCAAAATGCCCAACCTTGCAATATTCATGTCAACAGAAAATGAGTGGATCCGCCTTTTAATCCGGATCTGGCCGGAAATACAACAGGCTCGACTCGGGATCAGTGTTTCCACTACGTTTTGCTTTATTGTCATTTAAGTGGTGTGTGCGTTCGTCTCTGCTCTCAGACAGACAAACAAAACAGATATGGGTGTCGACACAGCCTCCTTGGCGGACAAGAGTATTCTGTTCTGTTTATCTTCTTAATTTAGAAAGAGAGGGGGCTAGTTACCGCCAACGACATTAACAAACAAAGCACAGGACAAGACACAATGCATTTCGACCTCTTGGGTCTCTTCTTCAGGCAAACAAAAAAAAAATCACATTTAACATTTAGGACAGTACGAACAAAGAACGAAGAAGAGTGACTTATCTGTCCATGTGTCCAGAAAAAATGGCCCCCAGACGGAAACGACAGAGGGGATTATGGGAGAGGAGAGGGAGAGGGTGGGGGTGGGGGGAAGTGAAACGACGGGGTTTGTAGGTTGTGTAGCTGATTTAGTGGAGTGGTATAATATATTTGTGACGGTTGGGGTTAAGGTGGATTGGTAATATAGTCGGGGGGGGGGTCGGGGGGGGGGGGGGGGGGGGGGGGGATTATTATATATATATAAAGAAAAATATATATATAGTAGAAAGGATAGTAATGAAAGTGATAGTAGTAATGATTGTAATAAATAAATACATGAATAAAATGAAAGTAACTGTAAATTAAGAGAAAAAAAAAAATGAAAATCGTTTAGTGAATAAAGTAGATAAATGATTTGGGTGATGAAGGAGGTGGTAGTTGTTATGCGTGGGTAGTTGTGAAAGGTGTGTGGGTAATGTTGATAAGGGAGGGAAGGGGATGGAAGATTAATGGGGTGATAAGGTACCATTGGGGGGGTGGGGCTGGAAAAAGGGGGGGGGGGGGGGGGGAGGGAGGGTAATGTGTGTGTGTGTGTGGGGGGGGGGGGGGAGGGGAAGAGAAGGAGAGCTCATATCTCTCCATCCACTATGCGTTTGTACTGTCCTAAATGCTAAACGTGATGTGTTTTTTTTTTCTTTTTTTTTTTTGTTTTTTTTTGTTTTTTTTTTTGCCTGAAGAAGACCCAAGAGTCGAAATGCATTGTGTCTTGCCCTGTGCTTTGTTTGTCAATGTCCTTGGCGATAACTAACCCCCTCTCTTTCTTAATTTTGCTTCGTTCTCCGCCCTCGGTCACTCCATTTCCAAACTTTATCTTCTTAGTTTAAATTTGTTCAGACTGGCAGATGGACGGCTTTTTTTTAACCGATGGAGAACAGATAAGGCATTCCTATTGGCCCCACACGCTGAGCACAATTTCTGAAAGTTTCAGTAAGTTTTTAAACATTTAGGTTAGGTTGGGAGCAGTGTTAAGATTGATATAAGTTAGGATTTGCGATTGTTAGGATCTGATCGGGATTACGGTACATCAGACGTTTAAATGATGGATAATTTTGTTTGTGTTTGTTTGTTTTCTCATCAAGGTTTCCGCCGTCTGGGAGAGTGTAATCGTGACCACCAAACCCCCAGGCCTCTGCCAATAGCATGGTCTGGAGTGGAGTTGCTATTGACTACCCTATTTTCTGGCCTTTGGTATGAGAGATCATGTCTGACGTACATCCGCAAGCGTCTGCTCTTCTTGACTTGTGGGAAAAAAGTGAAAAACAAGATACGGCTTAAATACTTAAACTCATGAGAACATGGACAGTTTAAGAAAAGTGTGCACTGAATTCTTGCAGACATACAGACAATATCGTCCTCAAACAACAAAGCGTTCCACAACAGAAGACAACCAAAAATTTATCATCATGTCAGAACTTATATTCTATTATAATCATGTTGTATCACCAAACCATATCCACATTTGTTAGCAGAGGGTGGGTTTTGTTATATGAACAAGGTTCTGTTCTTCTAATGAAGACACTAAAGCTGGAAAAAAAAAAAATCAGATCTGTATAACTTACTGTTGCGCAGACGTGCACAGC
>JADBJO010007993.1:70000-80000 GCA_016801955.1 Conus betulinus
ACAAAATGATCTTGGGCATCCATTACACAGACCACATGACAAAACAAGAAGTCCGTAGAATAATTCAGCAAGCAATGGGGCCCCATGAAGACCTACTCACGGAGCAGAACAGGCAGACATTAATGATTTAGGGCTCTACCACACAGGTGTCATCGTGATCAAACATTTCATGATGAAATACACGGGCAGCACTACGTTTCCTCTCTCATACGCTTTTTGTAAGACACAGGCTTCCAAGCTACTTTGAGCATGGACTGATTTCATTTCGTGCGCTAGTCTAGCGAAATATATTTCTTGCTTTTCGCATCACGAGCCAATCAGTACCGTAGCGCTTGCTGATGCACACGTGGCTCTGGCTCCGTTTCCAGTCAGATAACAGACGAGAACTGGCCAAACACATTTAACATGATAAGCACTTTGCGTTGGATCCATTCGTTCCATTGCCACTTAACAAATGGAGCACTGTATTCCAGATTGGAAGACACACACACACACACACACACACACACACACACACACACACACACACACACACACACACACACACACACACACACACACACACACACACACACACACACACACACATACATACATACCTAGACACGCGCGCGCACACACACACACACACACACACACACACGCGCGCGCACACACACACGCGCACGCACGAACGAATGCACGCGCGCACACACACACACACACACCACACACACACACACACACACACACACACACACACACACACACACACACACCAAGCAGGTGAATCTGAAATAACTTCAAACTTCAATCAAGCAATCGACGGTGCAGTGCAACGTTTCACGCGTGTGACATCTTGCAATAGGCTTTGTCATCGTGTGACATGTCTTCAAAGAAACAGCTTCTAATACCCTTTGCTTTGAATAGTGTGGGCCTCTTCGGACTGGGTCCTTTAAGGGAAAGCAGCGTCGTGTGACACAGGCTTTAGACTCTTCAACGCACGTTGTATATGTTGCACTTTTTCTCAGAATGGGAGTTGTCAGCTTTCTGCTGCAGTAGCAAGCGATATCCTAGTGATGGTTTTATACCTTCTTATGATACCACCGAACTGTGTTGATTGGAGAAGTCACAAGGAAAAAAGAATGGTGTGATTCCTTTTATTGAAAGAAAGAATAAGACAACACAAACAAACTCTCTCTCTCTCTCTCTCTCTCTCTCTCTCTCTCTCTCTCTCTCTCACACACACACACACACACACACACACACACACACACACACACACACACACACGCACTCACACACACACACACACTCGCACGCACACACACACACACACGCACGCACACACACACATGCACGCACGCATGCACGCACGCATGCACGCACGCACGCACACGCACACACACACACACGCACGCACGCACGCACGCACGCACGCACACATTAAAAGTGTACTCCAGGACTTACCGGATATATCTGCCAATCTACCTACAGCTTGCTCTCACGAAGAACTATCGGTCACTGTGATTTACCACCAGAACCCAATTTACGACTGAGCTCCAAAGCGTACAATGGGATTAGTCACCACGTTTCACAAGGTCGGGACTAAGCTGAAGACGTGGTCCACCAACAGAAATTGCGCAAAGTCCCAACGCCTGGCGAAAGCCTGCAGGAGGGTCATTTTGGGGCTGAAGGCCGTACCATTCGATTCTGGCCTGTAGCCTGGCTTCTCTGCCCCTTTTTTACGATTTCACTGCCCTGATTGATGGCAGGGAGAAGGGGATGAATGGAGAGAGACAGACAGACAGACAGACAGATAGACAGACAGAGACCATGAAAATGACAATGAATACAGTTTAATGTCATCAGCAAAACCTGCTATTTGACATGGGGAACACTGCTTGAACAAAAAGAAAAAAGAAATCAAAATCAAAGAATCAGAAAACAAATAGAAATTAGTAAACATCATAAATAGCAAGCGACCAGCAGGCATTGTCAATGAGTTGAGAGGACAATAGGACTTTATCAGAAAGAACATTAATTCTACTTAAGTATTGAAAAGCTTCCTTTTTCGAAGAACATTTGCTTCTGCGATAAATTTAGCAATATATTTTACGTTGTTTGCACTATCACTCTGTAACAGAGCGACTAAGTCACGTTCTTCTGCTAATGCTGATTTAAAGACTTCGCATTTTCCCCGTACCTTTTCATACACATCACACTGAAAGAAAAAGTGGAATTCATCTCTCTATATATTTTTTTTTTCTTTACAAATTGGACAGATACAATTATGCTTATTATTAGATATACCATACCATCTTTCTCTAGCATATAGACCAAGGTCCTTGTTCGAAAGCGTGCTAATGAATCCCTATGCCATTTTCGCGTTACAACCGATAAATACTTTTCTGGCGGCAAGTCACTATTAGAGTGCAAGAACCCAGAGTAGTTTCTCGTTCTCAATACCCTGGTTATTCCATACAAAACCAAATCCAGCTTCGAAAAGGAGATTTTTTACTCCAGAAACCCAGTTTTGTCTTCCATTTTCATGTTGGCTTAATACCATTTAATATGCTTGTTTATTAATTCTGCTTTGTGGAAGTTTTACAAGACGTAGCCAATACTTGACACACTTAGTTTTGGAACGTATTTGCAAGGGGTATCTACCCGTTTCTCCACATGCCATTTTATTAGAACTGTGTAAAGGGATATTTAGAAAACGTTTAATCGCCAGTGTGTGCACCTTTTCCCTTTTTATTAATTTCTAGAGTCAATTCATTTATAAAGAATGAAAACTTTGTGGGCTCAATAAACATACTTGCTTTACACTTTGAGGGCATCCAAAATAATCTGAATATAAACCCTTACCCCTAACACAGGCTAGTACTGAATTATAAACCCCCTTCAGTGACCTATACAATTTACCTTAAAAACCTTCTTTTCTTAGCACATCCAATAATATATTTCTGTTCACAGAGTCGAATGCTTTCTGGAAATCGATGAAGGCTACATATAGTTTCTTATTTGTCAATGAATAAGATTGTACCATAGCATATGGCGTAAACATGTTGTCGATGGTGCAATAATCTTTTCTGAATCCTGCCTGTTCTTCTATGATTTTTTTTCCCCTCCCGTTCAGCCCATGCGGTCAGTTTCCTGTTTAAAATGATGGTGTAAACTTTACTCACTGCGCTAGTTAGGGCTACACCTCGGTAGTTGTCAGGGTTGTGTGCATCTCCTTTTTTAAATATTGGGACTATTATAGATCTACACCATTCTTTGGGAAAGCACCAGTATCATAAAGCCTATTAAACAACATCCCAAAATAGTCTATAATACTGTCACCAGCACGTTTCATCATTCCACTAATTGTCCTATCTGGTCCAGCACTTTTACCATTCTTTAAGGTTTTAAGACTCTTTTTTATTTCCTCTTTGGTTATGTGTTCAAAAAATTCTTGTGCTTCTTCTTGATCCTCATCTTCAGAATAAATACCATCATTTCTATCAATATTGTCCAGGTCGTTAAAGACCTTGAAAAAGCAATCTCTCCATTGCTTGATGTTAATATAATTATATATCACTGATTTTCTATTCGTTTCGCTTACCGTTTTCCAGAATAGCTTTCGATCTTTGCTAGATTGTTTCAGTTTTTCCGAGTCTGATTTCATCATGCACCCTCTTTTTATCTCTTTTAAGATCTGTGTATTTTTTTTTCCTTTCTTTCATATATAATTCCTTCTGATGCTTTCTATATTCTTCAGATCTTGCTCTTTGAAAACTCTTCAGTAACCGTTCCCACTATTGTTCTTTGTGCTTTACATTCTTTATCAAACCATGCATTATCTTTTGTTCTCCTACGACCCAATGTTCTGATGAAACAGCCACCAGCGGCGTACAACGCATTAGAAATATTCACAAAATGAGAGAGAGAGAGAGAGAGAGAGAGAGAGAGAGAGAGAGAGAGAGAGAGAGAGAGAGAGGTATCTGAATACCGCGCCAGGTTTTGCTGCTGTTGCTACAGCAAATTATTCTTTCTGTCTCCTCTGTCAAGATCTGCAATGTTGTATACGTTTTTCTTCCATTTATTCAATGACTCATCACGTCCAGCTGAACTAGCTATTTATTTATTTTGCCGTTGAAAACATGTCGGTTCTTTAACCAGTGTGATTTTTAATATTGAGATCTAGCCACAGAGCTTTCGGCGATGGACTGAGATCGATGAGATGCCTGTTTTCCACTTTGGATTACGTCCAGCAAAACAGAATGTCTTTTTTCTTATCTTGTCTCAGGTTTCTTTTGCTTGTCAGCATCATACGTTATCTTGTCTCGGGTTTCATTTGCTTGTTGTCAGCATCATGCGCAGGCACACAGCGTAACCCTGAAATGAAAGCTTCTTCCACATATTCGACCCATTTTTTTTTTTGTGCAGTGTGAATTAAGATGGGCAATCATCTGAATAAATGGCCCTCATTTACGATCCGAAAATGTCATTTTAATAGCCTATAATGTGTAATCTCTCTCTCTCTCTCTCTCTCTCTCTCTCTCTCTCTCTCTCTCTCTCTCTCTCTCTCTGGTATTATCCGGATTATTTAAAGAAATAATGTCATTGATCGTTGATTCAAAAAAGTGTCCTCTCAAAGATTTTTAATCGAGAACAAAGAATGCACGGATCAGATTCTGGTAAAACAAAACAAAAAAAAAGAAGAAGAAATTTGAATTCCTCACTAGAATTCTACCGAAATCGACAAAAAAAAAAGAAGAATGATCCAAAAGAGTCTGATGATGTGGTTCCCGTTGCACTTCCGATGAATCACTTTGAACTTTAAGAAAATCAATGACAAGAGAGATGAGACGCTTTCAATTAAACGATTAAGTTTCAGTTTCATCAAGGAGGCGTCACTGCGTGCGGACAAGTCCATATACGCTACACCACATCTTTTAAGTTTTGAGACCACGCTACGCATGATTTGAAACTGATGGATAAATGAATTAACAACAAAGATGAGACAGCTGAAGCAACAATTAAATGACTCGGACAGTGGTGAAAACCGAAACAAGGATGAAATCTGGCGGTGTCTTCCTTAACGATCTTGTTTAAGAACTGGTTTGGAAGGATCCATCGCCCGTGTTAAATTCGTGTCATTTTTTTTTTTTTTTTTTAATGGCGACACGTTTGTGGGAACTTTCACTAGCTGGACAAGATGCGCTTTCCGGAACGGGGTGGGGGTGGGAGTGGGTGGGGTGGGAGGGCACTCACTTCAGCTGGCTCTGCTTGCTTCGTAGGGGGGGGGTGGGAGGCGGGTTTATCAAATGGTGTCTTATTTGTGTTGGATAAGAACGGGCGCTACTGAACACCAACACAGCGGCGCAGAGGCAGAGAGGTGTCTCCTCCGATGACAGCATGTGTGACAACCTCAGGTTCCATAACTCTGATCTGCGACTGTTTCACGATTCTGAGCATGGCTCTGCGTGTGCGTGCATGTGTGTGTGCGTGCGTGCGTGTGTGTGTGTGGGGGGGGGGGGGGGGAGTCAGTGTGTGTGTGTGTATGTGTGTCAGTGTGTGTGTCAGTGTGTGTGCGTGTGTGTGGGTGGGTGGGGGGGGGGATTAGTGTGTGTGTGTGTGTGAGAGAGAGAGAGAGAGAGAGAGAGAGAGAGAGAGAGAGAGACGGAGGAGAAGTAGGCAGAATGAACAGCACTGGGAGGGCGCAGAAGAGGCTGCAAGGGAGATGAGGGGGCTAAAAAGAGAGGGACAGAGACAGACAGACAGACCGGGGACAGGGGAGGGTAGACGCAGAGAGAGAGGGGGGAAGAGGGAGGTGTGAGTGTGTGTGTTGACAGCTTTATCGGCTGTTAAAGTGACATTTTCTGATCAAGTGTCAGAAATGAGCGCCGTTTTATGATGGCGATTACGATCTTCATTCACACAGCGCCAACCACGGGCCCAAGCAGAGGGGAAAGCGTGCATTTCAATACCGTGCCCGTCTGCATGTGGCGGTGACAAGCAAAAGAAACTTGATACAAATCAAAACAGAATGTCGTGTCCTCTCTATGTGTGTGTGTGTGTATGTGTGTTGTTGTTGTTTTGTGCATTAAACACATACAGAGAGACAGAGAGGGGGGGGGGGGGGGGGGGGGGGGGAGCGACAGAAGACAGAGACAGAGAGAGAGAGAGAGAGAGGGGGGGGGGGAAATAGTACGATAGGTGAACGTCTTATAAGTCTAAAGGGAGATCGATCATATGTTTACTTTCTTGCAGCCACTTATCAGCTCATTGCCTAAAACCTGTCACGTGATCAGACACAGAGCCTCGCACGCACCATCACTTACGCGGTTCTGTCCAACCCACTTGACATGGGCTGTGGTCTTTGGATGAAATGCTGAACTGACTGTGTACGTAAGAACCACGTGGTTAAAGAAGCATTGCAACTAGTGTTAGTAGGGATTCAGGGAGAATGCAGACTTCCGTTAATGTCGAACAGACCCAAACTAAATGTTTCATATAAGTAGATATCAGAGCGTCTAATAAACGTGAGTTTGTTTGTTGTTTTATTAAGATCTGTGCAGTTTTTGTGAGAGACTTTGTGAAAATATCCCCCCAAAAAGCCCGACCTTGCAATATTCGGGGGTGGGGGTGGGGGGAGGGGTCGTGAATTCCACTTTTAACCCGGATTTCCACGAAATTCAGTGGGTTCGACTTGGGGCCACATTCAGTC
The DNA here is from genome assembly GCA_016801955.1 of Conus betulinus. Classification (NCBI taxonomy): domain Eukaryota; kingdom Metazoa; phylum Mollusca; class Gastropoda; order Neogastropoda; family Conidae; genus Conus; species Conus betulinus. Next base: position 76,698 of record JADBJO010007993.1, read on the forward strand.
TTTCCACTAAGTTTTGTTAGAATTGATCAACACTTTGAGTTCAATCTTGCTAGCAGGTAAACAAACGAAAAGGCAGTGGGTGCAGACATAACTCCTTGGCAGACATAGACATTCTGTTCGTTGTCTTCTGGGTTCATATTTGCACAATGTCAGTTCAGACTGGCAGGCAGGACGCTCTTTTCTCTTTATTAGTAGAGAAGGACTGGCAGAGTGGACGCTCTTTTCTCTTTTATTGGTGGAGAAAGCAGATGACACTCTATTGACCCCACACACGCCGAGCACATTTTATTATTGAAAGCTTTAATAGGTTTTTACACACTTAGTTTTGGATTAAGTTAGGTTTAGGATTGTGTGTGGGTGTGGTTAGGGTTAGGGCAATTCATACGTTCCAGAGCTGGACAGTCTTTTGGTTTTCTCATCGAGGTTTTCATCTGTCACACCGAAACACGCTGCCGTCTGGGCGCGTGTAGCCATGGCCACCAAGCCTGTTCTTCCGCTAATAGTAGAGTCTGGCGTGGAGCTACTATTGACCGCTCTTTGTTGCCGGCATTTGTTATGAGAGGTCAAATCTGAGGCACATGCTCAAACATCTGTTCCTCTGGGCCACTGGAGAAAAGACATATGAATTATTCATTCAAGCTCATGGAAGTATGGACAGTTTAAAAGAAAAAAAACAAACAGTTAGTTAGAAGAAACGTGTTCTGAATTCTTGCACATCAGAAAACTGCGTCCTCATACAGCAAAGCGTAATGAAAGCGAAGACAACAAAACACTTTATCACCAGTTTGTATATCAAAATCATAATCTGTTAGGATCACACTGTATCGCCAAATCATATTTACATTTAGTTGGAAACGGTAAGTCTGTGTTACTTTTGCAAGGATCTTTTCTTCTGGCGATGTGAGTAAAATTTGAAAAATGGGATTCTATACTTACGCTTGTGCATATTGTGCATATGGTTGCGAAAGCAAGCAAACAAACAAAAAACAAAACAACAGGAAAGAAACGATGTGTGTTCTAAAACTCACGAAGACAAGCGAAATATTGCCCCAACACAGAATATAGCGCGATGCATCGCATTACCTCCCCAGTGTCTGGGAAGAGTCATCGCGGCGCCCGCTCTGAACAACTTTTCACTCGGCGTCCCCACCTCTGTCGGTTGCTTGCGAAGGCTAGGGTCTCTGTGTGCGTGCTGTACGAGTCCATTCTGCAATGTTGTTAGTCCGTCCTTTTTCATCTCCTTCTGTTCCATCCTTCTTCCCCCTCTCTTTTCTATCCGTTATCATTTCCACCAGGAGGTTACGTTTTTATCCGTGTCTGGTGGTTGGTTTGTCTGGATCTCAGCAAGATGACACAGAGACGACTGAACCAACGAAACTTGATGAAAAGAGGGAATGTGAATCCGGGCTGAATCCACGACGCTGTGGCGATAGTCTGGATGGAGCTACTGTCCGTTCAGCACGATCACACCAAGGCTGCAGCATCCATTCCAATGAAACTTCATGAAAGATTGAATGTGTGCATGGCAGGAAATTCTGATGCGGATCCAGATCAAAGGGCCGATCCATTAGTCTTTCAACCTTGCCAGAAGAAGTCTGTGCTCTCCCCAGTGACCTTCCGATGTGTCGGATCTGGCGATTGGCTGGACTTTGTAAACTTTCTGTCTGTTGGTCAAGGTTTGGTGTGTCCTTCACGTGTTCATTGAACGTGGTTGTCGAGTGTCATGAGGGAGAACAGTGTCATGAGGGAGAACAGTGTCATGAGGGAGTACAGTGTCATGAGGGAGTACAGTGTCATGAGTGTCATGAGAGAGAACAGTGTCATGAGGGAGTACAGTGTCATGAGGGAGTACAGTGTCATGGGTGTCATGAGGGAGTACAGTGTCATGGGTGTCATGAGGGAGTACAGTGTCATGAGGGAGTACAGTGTCATGAGGGAGTACAGTGTCATGGGTGTCATGAGGGAGAGTACAGTGTCATGGGTGTCATGAGGGAGTACAGTGTCATGAGGGAGTACAGACAGCCGAGAACCGGCGTGCTCTTCAGCTGGTCGGGGAAACTGGAACACGCACAGCGGCAGCAACAATGCTGGGTCAGCTGCAGTTCTTTTCGCTGTCTTTTTTTTTTTTTCCTTGCAGCACATTGGGAGAATGAGGAGGCAGGGTTGTTGCTTGGGTAATGATTACTATGTGAGTTAGCTAGTTAGTTGGTTAGTATGTTAGTTAGCTGGTTAGTATGTGAGTTAGCTAGCTATGTTAGTTAGCTAGTCAGTTATTGGGATGTTAGTTAGCTGGTTAGTTATTAGGATGTTAGTTAGCTAGTTAGTTATTAGGATGTTAGTTAGCTATTAGTTATTAGTATGTTAGTTAGCGGGTTAGTTATTAGTATGTTAGTTAGCTAGTTAGTGATCAGTATGTTAGTTAGCTAGTTAGTGATCAGTATGTTAGTTAGCTAATTAGAATTCATTGGGAGAATGATGAGGCAAGCTTGTTGCTGAACTAGTTATTAGTATGTTAGTTAGCTAGTTAGATATTAGTATGTTAGTTAGCTAGTTGGATATTAGTATGTTAGTAAGCTAGTTGGATATTAGTATGTTAGTTAGCTAGTTGGATATTAGTATGTTAGTTAGCTAGTTGGATATTAGTATGTTAGTTAGCTAGTTAGAATTCATGGGGAGAATGATGAGGCAAGCTTGTTGCTTAGCTAGTTATTACTATGTTAGTTAGCTCATCGCACAGATACCTCCCCCCCCCCCCCCCCCCCACACACACACACACCCCTCCCTCTGGTCCTCAGCTCTCCGGACTCGTGACACCTCCTCCCACCCCTCTGCATCTCACTCCCCCCGCCTAACGCTCTCACTCCCCCCGCCTAACGCTCTCACTCCCCCCGCCTAACCTTCTCACTCCCCCCGCCTAACGCTCTCACTCCCCCCCGCCGCCGTATTTTCCCCTCCTTTCTCTAACTTCTCAGTTGTTGGCGGGCAGTTTTCGCAACATAATCCAAAACTTGACAACCCTGAGCCTTTGCAAGCAACTCTCCATTTCCGACCACAGAAAGATGTTTAAACCCGTTTCCAGTCGGTGTGTGTGTGTGTGTGTATGTGTGTGTGTGTGTGTGTGTGTGTGTGTGTGTGTGTGTGTGTGTGTGTGTGTGTGTGTGTGTGTGTGTGTGTGTGTGGTGGTGCGTGTGTGTGTGTGCGTGTGTGTGTGTGTGTGTGTGTGTGCGTGTGTGTGTGTTCGTGCGTGCGTACATGCATGTGTGTGTGTGTGTGTGTGTGTGTGTGTGTGTGTGTGTGTGTGTG
>JADBJO010007993.1:87500-103063 GCA_016801955.1 Conus betulinus
ATGCGCCCATCAAACATTCACCTCTCTCTGGGAATGGGATGTCATGCATTCGTTTTCTCTCTTAACACGACTGAGAACAAGAAATACAATTTCTGTGCTATGTGTAATTATGCATGAACAATCCAATCACAAAAATGCAATAATCAAACCATAATAGATCAATACTTCCTAATCCCGGGTTATAATAAAATGACTTCTTACCTGGCCATGTTTTCACACACACACAACCACGCTTTCACACCACACCACAGTTCTTGAAAAGTCTTCAAGTCTTCTTTCTTCAGCACTGCTTGATGGTGACGCCCTTGGTTGACTGGCTCCAGGTTTCAGGACTGGGGTCTTCGTGGTCGTCTCTGGGATCTCGACGTAGAACTCTTCTTCTTCGTCTCTTTCATCCACCCTCGGGTTCAAATTCAGTTTGTCTCTCTTCACCCACCTCTCTGGGCTTCAAACTTAGTTTTCTTCTCTTCCAGCTTCTCTTTAACCCTAAGACTTTGCTGTCTCTTCTATCTCCCAGACCACGTTTCTCTCAACCCCTATGCTCTATCCTGCTCACTCTCCTCTCTCTCTCTCTCTCTCTGCCTTCTCTCTCTCTCTCTCTCTCCTCTCTCTCTCTCCTCTCTCTCCTCTCTCTCTCTCTCTCTCTCTCTCTCTCTCTCTCTCTCTCTCTCGTGGTGGTGTTCTCCTCTCCCCCTCACGTTGTTCTCCCTCAGTTTATATAGGGATGGATGCAAAGGATTTCCGTTTGGGCCATGCCTTTGTCCATGCTGCTTCTCAAATCTCCTGTTCACAAGTACCCTGAATTCTCCATTCGCTACATTCTTCTTCCACACATCAGCATTTACACACACATCCCTGCCTAATTGATTAGCAAACAACACTTGGCACCAGATGGACATCAAAATTTCCCGCCGATTTCGGGGGTCACTTAACACAGTAATTATCCTGGAGAAAAGCTACGACAACAACGTCCACACGCATTCAACCAGCCTGACAATAGAACCAACACAGTGCCCCTCGGCAATACCATCTGAACGAGCCCAAGACTCCTGCTCTTCAAAGACTGTTTACAAAGCGACCTCAGCTGACTGAGTATGTTAGCGCGCACCCAATGCTACAAGGTCTCCTCGGTGGTTACGTTCCTCCCCCCTTTCACTATCGGGAAGGTTCGAACTCGGGAGAGTGTTTATTACCTTAGGTGCCATCTGTCACCTGACCACTTCGTCCACCTTGACACAGTTCGACCGTGTGCGGTGGGTAAGGCACACTGGTTATAATGGGTCGATTTTCGGTAGCAGGTACAACATTCCTCGTCTCTAAGCGCTTAAGGTCACACACCACACACGTGCAGCTGAGTTTAAACGAATAAAACCAAACAGTACAAATGAATAATGGTATAGGAAAATAGAATTGCTCCATCTGTCTCCGCCTTGTCTCGCTTTGTTATGTTTGGCGTTGGACAGCTTGGATTTAGCCCTCACTGCTCCACCCCTTCCCCTCCCACCTCTTCTGTAACCCTCCCCCTCCCAACCTCTCCACCCCCCTTCCCTCCCACCTCTTCTGTCCCACCTCTTCTGTAACCCAACCTCTCCACCCCCCCTTCCCCATCCACCTCTTCTGTAACCCCCCAACCTCTCCATCCCTTCCCCTCCCACCTCTTCTGTAACCCTCCCAACCTCTCCCACCCCTTCCCCTCCCACCTCTTCTGTACACCCTCCCAACCTCTCCACCCCTCCCTTCCCCTCCCACCTCTTCTGTAACCCTCCCAACCTCTCCATCCCTTCCCCTCCCACCTCTTCTGTAACCCTCCCAACCTCTCCATCCCTTCCCCCTCCCACCTCTTCTGTAAACCCCCAACCTCTCCATCCCTTCCCCGCCCCACCTCTTCTGTAACCCTCCCCAACCTCTCCATCCCTTCCCTTCCCACCTCTTCTGTAACCCTCCCAACCTCTCCATCCCTTCCCTGCCCACCTCTTCTGTAACCCTCCCAACCTCTCCTCCCTTCCCCGCCCACCTCTTCTGTAAACCTCCCAACCTCTCCACCTGTTCCCCTCCCACCTCTTCTGTAACCCTCCCAACCTCTCCATCCCTTCCCCTCCCACCTCTTCTGTAACCCTCCCAACCTCTCCACCCTTCCCCGTCCCACCTCTTCTGTAACCCTCCCAACCTCTCCACCCGTTCCCCTCCCACATCTTCTTCCCTCCTTGTAACCCTCCCATCCCCACCTCTTTTACAGTCCCCTCCCCTCTTCAGCTTACCCTCCTCTCCCTTTCTCCCCTTTACATTACACCTTCCCCTCTGTCTTTTGCCCCCTCCACATTCCATGCCCCTCCCCCCCTCCCCCCAACCTTCCAATCTCTCCACCCCTCTCCATCCAGGTCCCCGATCCCCCCCTTAAATCCAGCTTATTTCTCGTTGCTGTGCAGAAAACGCTGTATCTTGAACGCCAAGACAGGTGGGTATTACTGAAGATGGAAGCGAACGGGCAGGAAGGAGGAAGCAGAAGTGTATCCATATTCTGCCTGCCTCACGACTCTCCACCACCACAACCGTGCAACCACACCCCTCCTCCTCCTCCTCCTCCCTCACAACCACCACCACCACGCCACCTTAGTGGGAATAGACAACCTGTGAGAGTGGCAGGGGACAGGACGGCTATTTCTGTACGGAATTTCAGTGCAGTTAAACACAAAAACCACTCAAAAAACCGTTCATCATGTCCTCCAACAGCAACTATCCGTGTGAGTACAACCTGCCTTTGTTGTGTGCGCCCTGTGCGTTTGTTTATGTGTTTGGTATATATGCGTGTCGCATGCTCCATGCATGCTTACTGTGCTTGCAGCGTGTAGCCCTTTTTGTGTGTTTGTTCGTCTCTGTCTGTCTGTCTGTCCTATATCTGTGTGTGGTGTTTGGTGTCGTTGTATGGGCAATAATGTATCTGAGGGAACAGATATGTCGGTCGAGAATTTTTTTGCTGCCGAGCAGTTTTTCCTTCCTCTCTTTACAATTTTCCCTGCAGTACCTCTACTATTCAACTAAATACATGACGCTTGGGGTCTGCACTTCTAAACTGATTGCCCACACTCTTGACTGACAAATAGATAGATTGCGGAGAGTGCAGATTTTTTGCTTTTCTAAGGTGAGTTCTGATAATGTTCTGCCATCATTTTCTGATCGGTGTTACTGTAATTTACAAATTTGTTTTTGTTTTATTTAATTCTTTTACTTTTGGTCTTGATGGTCAAAAAAAACAGTTAACCATAAGTTGTTTATCTTCTCATCAAGATTGTCACAATTAATATCATAAGGTCCATCGACGTCATCATTGTTATGACAGGATTATTATGTTAAGAGTTATTGCGTTTATAGTTTGTGTGTGTGTGTGGTGCAGACCGAGGCAGTTCAGGTATGTTGTCATAGTCCCTGCTTGCACACAGTTGTATTTGCTGACCAAAACCCATGTCTTTTTTAAGTTGGTGTGCATGTGCGACTGTTTCTTGGTAAGCTAAGGAATTGTCATACAATTAATTGAATGCTGATCAGTATTGTCGTATGTAATTTGTAAAGCAAAGCGCGCAACAAATTCTCTGTTGACCAAAACAAAAATCAGAGTCCTTGAGAAGAAGACACTGAGGGAGGAGATGAGTTGAGTTGAATGGGAGGATGTGAACGAACCCTATGGGTAGAGAGACGGGCATGAGGGGGTCTGGAGGTTAAAGGTAGAAGGAGGGGGTGGTGGGGGGTGGGGGGGGGAGGGGGGCTAAGAAGGAGGAAAGGGAGGAAAGGAGGGAGTTAAAAGAAAGAAGGGGTAGTGAGAAAGAAGCACAGAGGTGTGTGTTTGTGGGGGGGGGGGGGGGGTGAGATGTAAGCTGGGTTGAAGGCATGCTTCTCGTGCCCAGCCTGCCTCCTTCCGGAGTGCACATATTTTTAGTCCCTCAGCTCTCAGAATAGCTACCAGTCGCTATTTTAGCTCCTTTTGATTTGAGGTAATTTGGATGACATCTTCGCAAAGATTAAGGTCTCCAGCCTGCCGAGGAGTTTCCCAGATAGCTGGCTGGAAAGGGAAGGGAAAGGGCGGAGGGGGGGGGGGGGGGGGGGGGGGGGGGGGGGGGGGGGGGGGGGGGGGTGGGTGGGGGGGGGGGGGGGGGGTGGGGGGGGGGTGGGGGGGGGGGGTTGGGGGGGTGGGGGTCGGGGTGGGGGGGGCTGGGTGGGGGGTGGGGGTGGGGGTGGGGGGGGGGGGGGGGGGGGGGGGGGGGGGGGGGGGGGGTGGGGGGGGGGGGGGGGGGGGGGGGGGGCGGATGTGGGGGGGGGGGGGGGGGGGGGGGGGGGGGGGCGGGGGGGGGGGGGGGGGGGGGGGGGGGAGGTGGGGGGGGGGCATTTGCGGTGGGGGGGGGGGGGGGGGGGGGGGGGGGTTAAGACTGCCGGGGTGGGGGGGGGGGGTCCCCATAGGGGGGGGGTAAGTGGGGGTGGGGGGGGGGGGGGGGGGGGGGGGGGGTGGGGGGGGGGGGGGAGGGGGGGGAGGGGACGTGGAGGCTTGAGGATGGGAGGGAGTCTCTGATGGGGAGTTTGGCTGGGTGTCCGCTTCTTAGCCCAGGTGGACTCCCCCTGTTTGGGAGGGAGTTGGAAAGGAAGCCTTGTCCTCCGGGGATTGGTGCCTTTTTGGAAATCGGGCCGTTCGCTGCTTTGTCAGCAGATGCTGAAATGTCCTGGCAGGGCGGTGCTAGAAGGCGAGTGGCAATGGGAAGTATGACCAAAATAGATTTGTGTTTGCCTCGTGGATGTTGCGGGGCTTTAAGTGTGTTTTGTGTCCTTTGGCTGGTGCGGGATCCCTGCCGAGCTCGAGCTTATTTTTTTTTCTCTCCTTCTCCCTCCTCCCCCTTTTTGTCATCTTCCCTTCCCCTCCCCCCCCCCCCCCCCCCTTTCTTTTTATCTGTAGTTTTTGCCAAAAATGAATGTCTCCAATCTTAGTGGGATGCCTTTCTTCTCTGTAATTCTTCGTCTGCCTCCCCTACTTCTGTCCCTTTACTTTATCTTCACCTGGCCCCCCCCCCCCCCCCCCCCCCCCCTTTTTTTTTTTTTGCCTTCTTTTTTTTCCTTCTCCTCCCTCATAAACAGTTTTTGGAACACCTGGGAGGAATAGGTGGGTGACGCAGGAAATGGGAGGACTGTGGAGGTGGAAGAGGGGTGGGGTTAGATTGTGTAGAAAGGATGTTGATGGTTGCGGTGGAGAAGGATGAAAAGGGAAAGTTGAGTACACTTAGGAATTTTGCTGTTTTTATGATATTCGTCGTTGATATAAGATACTGTCCTGGCTGTTCATTCTCTGTTTTGTGTAATATTGCAATATATTTGTTCATGATTTTTAGCATATCTTTAGTAATCGTACAAGATATTTTTTGAGAGTGTTGATCAATGGAAATGTCTGTTGCAGGGAAATTGTGCTATGAAATGTCCAAAGTTTCAACATTTAGATTGATAAATAATGCATTTTCGAATATCATTTATTGTGAAAAACTGTTTGTAATTTGTGTGTCCCATGTTAATTAATGCGTTTGTTCTTAATATTTCATGTACATGTGCCTCTGCATGCGGCCTAACATGCATGTGTACAGATATCATTATTAGTTAGTTATTCGCCAAAGACAACAAAAGTAATATACGAATGTTCTCTTCTAACATATGGTACAGTTAGTTTCATGTCAGCTGTAGGTCATTGCAAGGGATATTGCTAATGGGGAGGTGTGTGTGTGTGTGTGGTGGGGGGGGGGGGCAACCTTATGAAAACAGATACAAAAGCCAAAGATTAAAAACAATCTGTGCTGGTCTTCTTGAAGCCCATGCTCTTATTTTCGTATGTTCAGAAAGGAGGGGGGGGGGGGGGGGGAGATGGGGGGGAGGTAGGGATATGAAAGAAAAGTGAAGGGGGGGGAGGTGAGTGGGGAGGTGCCGGGAGGTATTGTGGTGGAGGAAAGTTCTATTAAGCGGAAGAACTGTGACCAGCTGTAGCCATAACTGAGATATGAATATATTGATAGTGCCAGTAGGTGTGTGTCCATCACATTTTTTACGTTTCTCATTTCTTTGTGAACAGATACCAAGGGAAGCAATTCTTACAAATTGGGCAGACCCAGTGTTGATTCTGATTTCCAGACCCAATCGGGTGAGTTTTTATGGTGAGTTTATGGATATAAAATAGCATATTAATTTTTTTGCATTTAGCATATTCATATAGACTTTTGCATGTTCTTCCTTTCACAGCTCATATCAGCTAGACCTTGGCTTTGGAGGTCGGCCTCCTATCTTCCTTCAGCGTCAAATACTTTTGTTCACATTGACACTGAAAAGTGAATCATTGACTGAGAGCAGAACCAGCAAACGGCCCCCCCCCCCCCCCCCCCACCCCCCCCCCCCCCCCCCCCCCCCCCCTCCCAACCCCCAAATATCGTTAAGAATTTGAAAATACCATTCATGAGTCCCCCCCACCCCCATGATCCGTCCTCCCCCTGAGGTCCCCCCCCCCACCCCCCCCCCCCCCCCCCACTGACCCCCTTTATAATTGAAAAATAACCAATTAACAATTACATGAGTCACCCAATGAAAATTCTACGTGTGGCATAACCACAAAAGCAAATCAAAGTTAGCTGCACAATGTCTCGCAAATCATTTGTAGGGCATTACCAATTGGTGTCAAATGAATAGAGATGCCTTTTATAATTTCTTGTCACAGCCAAATACAGCCAAATAGCAATCCCATGCACCAAGCGTGCACCACAAGCCAAGCAGAAGAAAATAGAATGTGCCAGCCAAAGCCATGGGTGGCGCGAGGTCTGCAAAAAGTAAAATGATGATGTTGGAAACATAGCTGAGATATAAATGAAAGCAGCTAGATGCTCAGTGATGACCCCTTCAGAATTCTGTTGTTTAGTGTTAGGTTACTGCTGCATGAAACACGATTAGCCTTGGGAACCTGAAGGAAACACCTGGTGCTTGTCAGCCAGCCTGGTTGTTTACCTACAAAATTCAATTATTATTAATAAACCTGCCGTACTTGAAACCTGCCGTACGGATTACCCAGACATTCCTGCAGCTTTCCAGATTAGTCTTTCAGAGCTGCAGACTTTAATTGGAACTACGAAACTCTGGTAACTTAAAAAAAAAAAGTAACAGAAACAATCCACACCGTTCTGAATTTAGTGATCTAAATTCATACAAACTCTAATATTGAATGAAATCTTGTAATTGCATGTATTTTTTGCTTTGTGGGTGTGTTTATGTTGATGAAGTTTTTAAAAAACCTGACCATTCTGGTCACAGATTCATTACTGAATGTGGAATCTTATCAAAAAGCTTGTGGCCGAATTACCTCATTGTACGGTGCTCAAGGACACATTGGCGTATGACGTGTCCCAAGGCACAGTATCAGAGCACCCATTGCCAGTTTGCTTGGGTTGTCTGAGCACTGACTGTTTGTTCAGTATCAACCTTGGGGTGCTAAAAAAATAAAAAAAAGCGTCCTCATGTTAATATCACCTGTTCAGTGGGATTCATAGTCATACGTCCAGATGAGCTAAAAATTTTATGTTTAGTGGTGATGATAATCAATGCCCTTTGGCCAATAATGGCGGTCATTTTTGGCACCTGTTATAGGAAATGGTGTGCTAAGTGGATGCTTAGATGAGGCAAATCCCAATAAGGGGTATATACTGCTGAATGAAAAAATGAGGAAATAAGCCATCTTTGGATGGGACCATGTTAGGGCGAAAACTAGGGTGTTATTGACCACTATATGGATTGGAGCAGTCAGTAAAAAGGTGGAACAGTAAATCAAAAGGTTAGGGAGTCAGTAGAGTTCCATGTCATGGTTGTAAATATAGTGTATGTTCTGATTTTTGAATTAGAATATTGTGTATTGTTATTGTTTTTTTTTTTCTTTCTTTCAGCAGTGACAGGCTTTGGAACTCATGTGTGTTAGACATTTTTTTTTTCCAGTGCTGTTCACATTTTCCCGTGACCTGCCTTGGCCCTGACGCTAGTCCATGCAAGCATCTTGTATACCAGTTCTTTTCTCCTTGAAACACAGCGTCCACAACACACAGCAACTGTGGCAGTCGCTCAGTGTAAAGCTGTTGTATCCAGGAAAACCACTAGACGCGACACTGCACTGGTGGATTCACTGGTGTCTGTTTCTTGTTTCAGCATAATCAGGACACGGCACTGTTGTACTTCTGCCTCTGACTCCTTGGCCCTGACTCTGGTCTTACTCTGTGTTACTCTGTCTGCCCCATACTGGCAAATGACTTTTCCATATGGTGGAACACATGAATGAGCAAATTGTATTTGCATAGCATCCCCTTCTCTATCTTTCTTTCGATTTTCTTCGTAGGTGGGTGCCACCATGTCCATCCAAAATGATAGTGCCCATGAACTAGCCAGCAATTGGCGACTAAAATATGATCTGAGCATATGGGATCATCATCGACAGGGATGTCGTGAGGTCACCTGTCAGAACAAAGTGGCATGAAGAGGCAAACAGAATTTGACGACATTGAAAAAAAGAAAAAGAAAAAGATTATTATCGGTGAGAACTGAGGGGTGAATGAAGGTGATGCTACCAAGAGTTACATTTGGTGGTCGACAAGTTCACAGTCTCAATTTAGAGGTTCTAGAGGAGGGTAAGAGACCACGCTTGGGGTCTTTTCCAGGGCTGTCGTCACCAAAGGTAAGAAAATCCTGTCCGGAAAAACAAACAATAACACACCACAACCAAGCCTCTGAAAGACTGTGTTTCATGCAAGAATTTTCAGGGGTAACAGAAAAGCATACAATGGGTAGGTTAGAGCTGTAGGAGAGTGGGATGTTGACCAGGCTGGAAAATGTGGTTTATGGGATTGAACTTGAGCGTACACAAAAAGTAAATGCAATGGGGTTGATGAAATATTGTTAAAACTACAATATCCCCCTGCCAGCTGATTTAATAGTATGTGATCCGCCTACACGTCAGAATAAATGTCAATACATGTTTGGCCCCTCTTTCAGATTTTTCTATGTTTTTTTCTTTTTTTTCTTTTGTTTTTTTTACTTTTTTTTCTATTTTCTTGATCCCGTTTTTCTTTTCCTAGCCCCAGAGGTCACTAAACCATGTTTGGTACATGATTTAACACCTCGGAATATATAACCTGTAGGTAATCTGTCAAATAATCTTTCTGGCAAGGTTGAAACTTAAAAAAACTAGCAACTAAAGAACAACTGTCACTAACTACTAAGACTACTACTATGATAAATACTAAAGATATAAGACTACTACATTAACTACTAAACTAAATATATAATAAACTTAAACTATAACTAAAAACTCTAATTTATAACTAAACTGAGGCCCGACCAGCTGAAGGTGCCAAGCCGTTCCCCATCATTTTTCCACCTCATGGTAAACCAATAGAAAAAAAAAAAATCACAGTAGGTTAAATGCAAGACAATATGACCCCATGTAAATTCTAGTGTAACTCTAGATGTTGCCCAGAAGAGACAAAAAGAGACAGAAGGGCGGACATGTCTTCCACGTTTTCCGAGTGGTATTTTCTTTGTGGCATTGTCCTCCCCTTCTTTGTTTCCTGCTCTGGCTGCTCAGAGAAAACACATACTAATACAGGTTTTGAAATTGATCACAAAAACTGACAACAATAATGCTAGGATTAAATCAATAAAAGAAAAATGATAAAGCTAGGGTCCATAAGAGCTGTGGAAAAGAGTGAAATCATGAGAAGTGAAATTTCCCCGTAGATGGGTGCAAGTCTTTCAGTGTCTCAGGGGGCAAAACCTCCAGGTAAGCCACAGATGAATTGCTCACGACATCTGTCCTAAGCTGAGTCGATCTGAGCTGCACAACACTGACATCACCATAACGACAAATGCATATGTACGGTGGCCATCTCGCCAGTGAGCCAACCTTCTCTCACAGCACCATGGATTTTTAAGCTGGTTTTCTTTTCCTAGTTGGGGTGGGACCTCGAACATTTTGTTTAACTTTTCCTTCCCCCGGGTGTTTGGCTTGCACATGCCCTCATTATTACGGGGTCTTCTCACAATGTATCATCCACATTTGCATTCCCTGCCTGGAGTGTACAACACCCTAACACCTTTTCTTATACACTTACCTTACCCCCCCTGGGGGCCCCCCCCCCCCCCCCCCCCCCCCCGCCCCCCCCCCCCCCCCCCCCCCCCGCCCCCCCCCCCCCCTCCCGACCCCCCCCCCACCTCCCCCCCCCCCCCCCCCACCCCCCCCCCCCCCCCCCCCCCCCCCCCCCCCCCCCCCCCCCGCCCCCCCCCCACTGTCTCCCACCTTCCTTTTACCCCCCCCCCCCCCCCCCCCCCCCCCCCCCCCCCCACCCCCCCCCCCCCCCCGCCTGGCCCCTCCCCCCCCCCATGACGTTTGGTGTTACACAAGACAAAAAGTCATATTATTGAACTAGCGTCATAGTCTAAACAACAGAAAATTTTTTCATACAAGCAAACATCAGTTTTGTAGCAAAATGAACCTATTAAAACAACAGTGTCATTTACCAGTGAGGACTGGCTCTATCAGAGTACATGGTTAGAGCATGTAATCAATGTTCTTTCTTGTCCTTCTTTTTCCTTTCGTAACGATTTGTTGTTTTTAAAATGATGTGAATCTCTTTGTGTACAACACCCCAACACACCATCACAAACACAAACACACAACACATAACACACACACACAAGCACACAACACACACACCCACACACACACCCACCACCACCACCACCACACACCTACTTTTTTTTTTTCATTTGACCTCTTTCAGCTGTGTGCAAATGTACAAGAACTTGTTTTGTCTCCTTTTGCAGGACTGTATGTCCTGATCAACATTCCCATTGTGTGTGGTTAGGCGCATGAATGCATGTAACAGAGACAAAGCATTTGCAGGCATGCGGCTGTACTTTCCAGTCTTACCCAGATGTAGACGTGGGGTGTGTTTGTACTCACATCAGCATATTTCATGAAAGATATACAATCACACATAAGCTGAGATGCACGCGGCGCTAGTATAACTTGTCTGCATGTTTGCAGAGACATCTACCACCACCTCTCTTAAACTGTTCTTTTCCCCTATTCTCACTTACTCTGTCCTTTCCTCTTGTTTGTTTTCCTCTCTGTCTCTGTCGTTTTCTCTCTCTTCTCCTCTCTCTGTTTCTCTGGCCCTCCTGTCTCCCGCGCTCCCTCTCTTCTCTCTCACCCCCCTCCCGCCCCATTCCCACCTTCCCTCCATGTGTGTGTGTAGTGTGTGGTGTGGGTGTGTGTGTGTGATAATATGGCAATGTGTAAAGTCATACATACATAACACACCACAAGACACACAGACACACACAGACAGAAAGACACACAACACACGAGAACACACAACACCCCACACACACACAGCACAACACACAGATGCTTCCACAACACCGACAAACACACACCCACACACACACCCAACAAACACAGAACACCCACACACCCACACCCAACACACACACACACAAACACACACAATGCATATTACACACTTCTTTTCTACTTTTTTGACTTCTGTGACAAGCCGTGCATTGATCAACACATAATGTGCTTTCTTGCAAGTCACATGAACTAACAGACATGCCCACACAATAACACAGGCTACATGCATGCTTCTCTTCCCCCTCCTCTCCTCCCTTCTGTCTCGTCTTCTCTCTCTCTTCTCTCATCCTACACACGACCGGACAATTCACCTCTCTCTGCTCCCCCTCCTCTCACCACTCGCCCCTCCCCAACCCGCAGCACCCTCTCCCCCTCCTTCTCAACCCCAACCTCTCCCCCCCAGCTCGTTCTCCCCTCCTTCTTCCCCGCCCTCTCCTCCCCACGCTCTCCTCCTCCGCACCCTCGCGCCATCCCATCTTCTCATCCTCGTCTCTCCTCCTCGCACCTCCTCTCTCTCCCCTCTGTCTCAATCCCTCCTCTCCCCTCTCTCCTCCATCTCCGCTCATCTCTCCTCTCTCTCTTCTCCCCCCCACACAACACACAAACTACGAAACAACATTAGGACTTCACAACAAAACACAACAGGTAAAAACAACCAAAAACACACACCGACTGAACCAGTTTTAATTTATGTCAGATTAAATCTTCTTCTGTTGCACAACACCCACACACCACCCCCCACACACACACAGACACACACACAACACACACCCACACACACACATGCCTGCCTGTTGCATGCACATAACACAACACTCACCTTCACTCTCTCCTCTCACTCCCCCTCTCTCTCCCTCTCTCATCCCCCCCTTTCCCCTCCCCCCACTGCCCACACACACGGACTGAAAACGTGTTATTGTCAGATGACCTTAAATTATTCTGGAACATGAATATACAGGTACAAACACACACTTACACACACACCACCACCAACACGACACAACACACACACACCCACACACACACACAACATACACACACACACACACCACAACACACGACACACCACACAAACTCACACACTCATATCTAATCTATCATCAACCACTGTGTGTGTGTGTGTGTGTGTGTGTGTAGTTATATATATAATGATATATATATATATATGCACACACATAAATACATATATCAACACGATATAAAAGAAGCCATATCAGCAAGTAAACTAAGTAATTGACTGTTGAGTATACGTGTGCCAGTATGTAGAGGCAGGACTGTCTAGGTCACCAAAGAATAGATACACAAGTTAGCATTATATAAAGTGTAACGAGGAAAACAGCAGAGACCTGGACGACAGCAACCGAAAGAACAAAATGAAAATGGCCAGAAGCACAGGTAGCAGGAGAAAGGAAATTACTTACGTCAGATGTCCAGGAGGCAGGGGACCCTGGGAGCAGGGAGACCCCCTGCATTTTGAAGAGCCCAGGGCAAGAGACATGCCTAATACGGTGGTGAGGTGTAGTGTATTCACAGTTTTGTCTGGACCCAGTTTCATTTACATTTATTACTTCACTATTCTATTTCTTTTTTTTTCTTATTTCGTTGTCAACGTTACGCTTACTGTAAATTGGTTTAAAAAAAATTGTTTGTGTTTAACAGTACTTCCTGCCATGTGACATCAAATCAAATGCAGTTCATCTTTCCTGTGGATGACCTTCAAGCAGTCAGTGAAGAAAATTTTTTTTTTCAGCCACAGTAAAGGAACTGTTGAAAGCAAAGAAATGTTCTAAAATACACCACTGTTAAAAAAGAAAAAAAAATACTGTAATTTTAGAAAAAAAAGCTGTCTGGGGCGGGAACCAATGAACAATTGCTGTTTCATTGATACAGACTTGACGGACTTGTGGAGAAAAAAGAGTGGGGGGGGGGGGGGGTGGGGGGGATAATGAAGAAGAAGGCACTGAAAGAAAAGGCACTGAATAAAAAGAAAAACCCTTCACTGTAGCATATAGGGATGTTGAAGCAATATTTTGGGGTGTAAAGGTCTGGAGATCAGCGAGATAGGCAAGCATGATGTGATCCTGTGTTTCTTGGTTTATAAGAAGGTTCAGGCATCTGTTCGGTCTCATCCATATGCCTACCTGACTTCAATTTTTATTTTGACTGGTGTTGTTATGATCATTTAATGATCTTTCTATTGTCATGTTCATTTCTGTTTCTATCTGTCATGGATTTAGCTGATGTAAGTGAAATGTCACCAAGCTGGGATGCCTGGTATTGTGCTAATGTGCAACTGCTTTCTTTTGTTGGTTTCTGTTGCATGTTCTCATCACGTGTGGTGTGTGTGTGTGTGTGTTTTGGTGTGTGGTGTGTTGTGTTGGTGTGTTGGTGTGGGTGGTGCGTGCACATGCGTCCATGTGATTCTGTTGTTTTGTTATGTGTGTGTGTGTGTGTGTGTGTGTGTGTGTGTGTGTTGTGTGTGGGTTGTGTTGGTGGTTTGCCCTTTTGTGCTTGTGTGTGTTGGTGTGGTGTGTGTGTCACTCCACCGTATAACTTTAATGGAGGTCAAGTCTGACCATAGATTGGTCCTCAGCAGTGTGTTGTGTGGTGTGTGTGGTTCCCAGTACAATTTAAGGTCAGTATGTATGTGTAAGTGTGGGAGAGGTGTATGTGACACACACTAAATGTGGAGTGTGGTGCTTGTATAATGTGTGTGAGTGTGTATGTGCACACACAAATGCATGTGTGCGTTGCACGCGTTGTGTGCCTGCATGCGTTGTGTGCGCAAAAAAAAGGGCATGCATACATGTGTGCGTGCATGCGGTTGCGCCGGGCGCATGCGCGTGTGTGTGTGTGTGTGTGTGTGTGGGTGGTGTTGTAATGCTGGAATAGGGTTGTGTGTGTGTGTGTGTGTGTGTGTGTGTGTGTGTGTGTGTGTGTGTGTGTGTGTGTTCGAATCATTGCTTGTATGTGTGAATGTGGTGCATGTATGATTTTTATTTTTGTCTGCTGTGTATTCGTAACAAATTTAGGGCAAGGTGTATTCAATGGATTGTTATGCCAGGTTGCTGGCTGTTACCAGCCAATGTTCATTTTGAGTATTATTTTTACTTACATGTAGTGTGCTTGGAATATGAAGGGTCTGCAAAGGAAGCAGGCGATTTTGGACTGTGGGATGCTGTTCATTTTAGAAGGTTATGGCTCTTTCTTCTACAGTGGAGAAATCCACCAAGCATGTGTGAAAGGTGAAAGGACGAACATTGCACTGTGAGCGTGTCAGCTTTTTGAATGAACTATTTTAAGCTCCAACAATATTTACTCTGCTGGCCTGACTGGAGGACCCCCGTGCCAGAGCCCAAGGGAAGGCTCGTTTGCACATAAGGCCGATGAAGAGGGGCCTTTGTTCACCATGGTCGTTGTCCATATACACAGGAAAACTGTCGGAGAAAAATGTCCATGGTGCCCTTGAAATTTGCACCTGGACACGTGTAGTATGGAGTCTAGGAAGCATGTGGTTAGAACCTCACAAAGTCAGATGACTGCATTTTTGTCTTTCTCAGTTTGATGTACTTATTACCTGCCCGCAGTGCAACCCTTGTGTCTATACAACAGTGTTTTTGGTGTGTGTGTGTTGTGTTGTGTGTGTGTGTGCGTGCCAGCCTCCTGTGTGTGTGCAGTGTGTTGTGTGTGTGTGTGTGTGTGTTGTGTGTGTGTGGTGTTGTTGGCTCATGCCTTAGTGGGTGCATTTGTGTGTGCACACTGAGTGTAATTTCAACCAGAGAACAAATAAGGGAAGGACAACCTCGGAGACCAATCATGCAATATTTTTATGGCAAGGGCATAACCCTTTCATCGGTGAAGTGGGGAGGGAAAAATTGGCTCCAAAAATAAACGAACTCACTCATAAACAGTGCCTTTGCTCAGTTTGGAGGCCTTTGTTGTCACTGACTGTGCTTTTGTGGTTAAATATATTAAAAAGGGCCTGCTTGGACTTTTCCATGGAAACAGTTCGCCACGTAAAACGATTGCAGTGTCACATAGAGTCAGAGTAAGACTTTTTTTTTTTTTTTTTTTTTTTTTTTTTTTTTAACCTGCCGAGCGCATT
>JADBJO010007994.1:0-10000 GCA_016801955.1 Conus betulinus
CACCAAAGTGTTAAAAATGGTGGTATTGGCTTTCCTGACTTAAGAACATTCGTCTTGGATTCGCAGGGCTGAATATTGGCCCATAAATGGAAAGAAAGATTTTACTTGCTAATTTCCTTGAATTTCCAATTTTGAACAAATATAGTTTCAAAATTTACTTAATATAATCTTTTTTGGAAAGGACGTCTTTGATGCTTATAGAACTTTTTTTTTTTTTTTTTTACAAATGTACACCAAAAACTTCTGCTGAATTTCATGCTGAGCCATTTTGCTACAACAACCCGAATTCAAATAGGAAACACATATATTGTCTAAAATACTGGATAACAAAGACGTTTTCCATCTTGCTCAGTTTTTGTTATGAAAATGGACATTCTCTGAAGAAAATGGAAATGTGCTTATGTTCAACAGTTTTTTTGGAATTCTCTCGTTGGTTAATTAAAGAAAATTAACGGCATCCTTAATATTATTGGGCTTCGATGTGACTATCAATATTGATGAAACTTTATATTTCATTATAGTAATAGCAAAACATTACGTATACACATGCAAATTAGAAGGAAGCCTTCCACAAACAGCATCTTTTTTTGAAAAAAAAATGAACTATAGATATAAAATCGAGCAACATAATGCATATTTAAGCTAATGCTATATAACCTTTTTTTTAAAAAAATGGCTGACATACAAACCATTATTTTCCCATGTCTAAATGTTCGTGTATTTCTTTTTTTCTATTAATTATGGCTAGTTATGCTTCTATCATAATATATCATACAATGCTACTATATTATAGGTTAAACATTTTTTTCTTTTTCTTTTGAAGTCTTTGCGGTTCACTTTCCCTTTTAGACTTGACACTCCCAAATGTTTCTACAGACGCGTACAGATTCGCGCTTGCTTGCGCGCTCGCATGTATCTGTGTGTGTGTCAAGTTATTGAGGGTAAAGGAATAAGCTATACAGCTTTTTTACATCCTGCCCTCCAAAAACAATAAGAAAAGGGCATCATAAGGCAACATAAAAAACCAACATCATAAGGCAACATCCAAAGACTAATCATTTCAAGGAAAACAACATAGGCATGCAAACAGTATCAACTGAAAATTAACTTTAGACCGAGAGGAACCACGCACTCACACACATGCACATACACGCACACACACACACACACACACACACACACACACACACACACACACACACACACACACACACACACACACACACACACACACACACACACACACACGCACACGCGCGCACCACACACACACACACACACACACACACACACACACACACACACACACACACATACACATACCCACACAAATAAGCACATATATAAGAAAAGGGAGCACCATAAATACATATAGAAGTTATAATAATGATCGAAGAATTGTTAACCTGCAAATTGGTTACAATTCAACTTTCCCAAAATCATGATTAATACAAGTACGTTACATATCAAGACTTGAAAGAAGAGGTGAAGAGAATAAAGAAGAGAGAAGAAGAAGAAGAAGAGAGAAGAGAAGAAGAGAGAGAGAGAGAGAGAGAGAGAGAGAGAGAGAGAGAGAGAGAGAGAGAGAGAGAGAGAGAGAGAGAGAGAGATTACACAACAAGCCAAAGTAAATAGCGTTTTGTTTATAGTTTTTTCTTAACAAATATTTTTTAGTGCGTTTTTAAAACCAGTTCTAGACCGGATACATTTCAAGTGTATGGGTAGATTATTCCAAATAGATCCACCAGAGTATGTAAAACTTGATTTGTACAGATCGTTTCGAGGTCTGGGGAAAAGGAAAGTTTGTGGTTGTGTCTATTTTCATTGATGGAGAAATACCGTACAATTTTTCTCGGAGATATTCCGTTCACAACATTGTACATGAACAAATATTTATTAAAATAGAGCCTCTCTTTAAGAGGAAGAATATCCAAATTCTTATAATCATCTTTACTCAAAGTGTTAGGACTTAGTTTAATTAATTTTATAGCTCTTTTGTATAATCGATTTATGTATTTTAAGTTAGTTTCACTTGAGTTATCCCATAATGTGGATGCGTAGTTAATTAGAGATAGGATGTGTGCATGAAAGAACATTTTCCTGGAATGTAGATTTAGAAAATTCTTAATTTTTGAAAGCTGGTATAGTCTTTTTGAGATTTTTTTCCCTAAATCGGAAATATGTTCAGACCATAGTAAATCGTTGTCGATAATAACTCCTAGAACTTTATGTGAGACTACTTCTTTGATAATTTGTCCTTTAAGGTATAATGGTGCAAAGGGGGAACACATTTTCTTCCTTTTTGGCGGGAGGTTACATATAAATACATTTAGTTTTACTGATATTGAGAGCCATATGATTCAGTTCAGTCCATTCGTCAAGTCTGTTAAGATTATCTTGTAATTAGTTACGAGTTTCAGATGCATTTCTATTTTTATCTTGTAAAGAAGTGTCATCAGCAAACATTTCACAACTGCATTGAATGTACAAAGGCAGGTCATTAATGTAAACAGAAAACAAAAGTGGTCCTAAAACAGATCCTTGAGGTACACCAAACTTAATAGGTAGCAATGTTGATCGTTTAGAATTTATTTCGACAAGCTGATAGCGGTTTGTGAGAAAGGAAGAAATAAATTGTAAGTGTCATTCGTTAATTTGTAATGACTGAGTTTTTTTTTAATAGCAGAGTGGTCGATTACATCGAATGCTTTAGCAAAATCAACAAAAAGAATTCCTGTAAACTCATTGTTGTTAATGTTTGAAAGACAATTTTCAACGATTTGTGTAAGTGCTGTATGGCAAGAGTGGTTCTCACGAAAGCCAGATTGGTTTTCATGAACCAAGTCATATTTGTTAAAATGAGAATATAAATGTGATTGAACATGCCTTTCAAGGGTTTTGATAAGTGAGATAGGATAGAAATGGGTCTATAGTTAGAGGGATTTGCAGGATCTCCTGTTTTTATAATAGGTATGACTCTAGCTTCCTTGAATTTGAGGGAAAGTTGTTCTTATCGATAGATAGATTGTAAATGTAAGTAAGAGAATCTGCAATAACAGGAGCACTGATTTTCAGAATTTTGCCATCTAACCCATCTAAATCTCTAGTTCCCGATTGCTTTAATTTTATCAGTCCACTGAAAATTTCATTTACTGCGATTGATGGAATATTTAAGTTTGAATTAATATTCTTTGAAGTACAAAATTCTTCTAATAGCTTTAAGTCGTTCTTATTCGTTTTATTGTTATAACTGGGTTTTTTTCAGCAATATTTGCAAATGAGTATTGATTTCTTCTGGTGATATGTCTTTACATGATCTTTGGATTTGGCTATGTAAGTTGTTATTAGTTAGGCTATTGATGGCTTTCCATATCAATTTAGAGTTCTGTGATGAAGACACCAAATTTTGGAAGTATTTTTGCTTTGCGTTCCTCTTCATAGAAGTGACTTTGTTCCTTTTGTCGTCTGTATTTCGCTTTTTGATTTGTCTTATTTAAATAATCTCTTTCATCACTTTCCTTATCTATTTCCTTTGTTATCCAAGGTGGTTTACTACTAAAATGTTTAACTCTTTTTTTTATAAAGGGGAGCATGTCTGTCATAAACAGAATTAAATTTATTTATCCATTCATTAACAGCACAGTCCGGGTCTCTAGTCTGATAAACGTTTTCTAATCCTGAGTGAAGTAAATCAGTTAGGAAGGCATTTTTGTCGAAATAGGTAAAACGTCTATAAAAAATTTCCTTGTGTCCGTATTTTGGAATTTTTACTCCTCTTTTTATCCAAGTGAGACCTATTGTTGAATGATCACTACAACTAACTGGAACACAGCAAGTTTCTACAGTGTGTTCTTTAGAATTAACATAAACGTGATCAATAAGTGTCTCAGTGTTTTCTGTAATGCGCGTGTTGACGGTCGATTAATTGTTCTAATCCAAGCATCGCACAGCTGTTAATCCATTTTTTTTTCCGGACATTGTTAAGGGCATTCTTAAATCTATATTAAAATCTCCTAGGAGAACGATTTCTTTTGATTCCAGGATGGCAGCGTCCATCATCAGATGAAACCTGTCATACCAATCAATTGTTTCAATTGTGTGTGTGTGTGTGTGTGTGTGTGTGTGTGTGTGTGTGTGTGTGTGTGTGTGGGCGCGCGCGCGCGCGCGCGCGCGCGCGCGTGTGTGTGTGTGTGTGTGTGTGTGTGTGTGTGTGTGTGTGTGTGTGAAAAATTCATAAAAAAAAAGTTTGAATATGTTCATAAAGGTATTTACACCCACCTTATAGTATGTATAATTGGACTCATGTTGTACTACCTTAAATTCTCATCTGGTGATCTGTATTATGTATGTGTATGCATGTATGGTTGTTGTTGTTGTTATTATTATTTTTTCTTTGTAGTTTATGTATATGTATGTGAATGGCATGTATCTGCATGAAAAATCTTTAAAAAAATGTTATTTTACATGCATTTTAAAACAGAGTTTTGCCATGAAAAATATATTGAAATATTACCTGATGTTTATATCTACCCACTGATTCGGTTTCGCTATGGCAATCATAAACTCATAATAGAAATAAGCGGACGATTTGTATTACCTCATGATGAACGACTCTGTCGGGACAGCGACCAGAAATGACGTTGGTGATGAATTTCATTTTGTAATGAAATGTAAGAAATACAACGACATTCAAAATCAGTTTTTATACCTAGAAAATGTACATATACGAAGTCCATATTTACTATTGTTGTTTGCTGTGTAATGGTAAGAAAGTGTTACTAAACGTAGCGAAGGTTTTTGTTTGTTGTTTTTTTTTTTTTTTTTTATTATTAAACTTAGTAAAGTTTTGTAACATTGCATTCGGTGTGTACTTATAGCGAACTTTTGGATGTTTGATTTGTCTTTTCTATTTCTTTGATTTGTTTCAAGTCCTCCATGCCCCCAAAGGGGCCACAGTATTACAATCTTTGAATCTGTGTGTGTGTGTGGGGGGGGGGGGGGGGGGGGGGGGGGGGGAGAACGAACGAACGAACGAACGAATTTTTTTTAATGAGGGATAAAGAATAAGCACAATACAGACTTTTTAACATCTTGCCCTCGGTGAAGCAAGAAAAAAAAAAAAAAGAAAAAAAAGAAAAAAAAAAAAAAAGAAATAATGATGACAATATATGTGACTTCAAAATCAACGAACAATCTAAATAGTGAACAGAATGTTAGCCTGAAATACAAAAGGCAATCCAAAAATATGACAGTCAAACCTTTCACACACACACACACACACACACACACACACACACACACACACACACACACACACACACACACCACACACACACACACACACACACGCACAGAGAGAGAGAGAGAGAGAGAGAGAGAGAGAGAAGAGAGAGAGAGAGAGAGAGAGAGAGAGAGAGAGGAGAGAGAGAGAGAGAGAGAGAGAGAGAGAGAGAGAGAACAACTTTTTGCAAGAGAGAAGAACTTTGCAAAACTTTAAAAAGAAGAAGAAAAAGAAGAAGAAGAAGAAGAAGAGAAATGAAGGACGTCAATGAAAGATGGACAAGTGTGAACAGTATATCATCAGAGGATATAGAGAAGGGGTAACGAAGGAACACAATGAACATTCAAATACATTTAAACATCATTTGTACTTGAATCCATATAATAATTTTGAAAACGTATAAAGAAGTTTATATGATGTTTTCATTAGTCACACTGTTTAGGAAGCGTAGCATCAGATATGAGAAGTATTGTTTTTTGAAAACATTTAGACTCAAAATTACATTAAATGAAGACACTAGGTCGTTCCACAAACAACTACCAGAGTAAATGAGGCTAGATTTTAAAAAGATCAATCCTCGGTAGGGGTATCTGAATCTTTCTGACATTGCGAATCAGGTTCGTTTTAAATTTATTTTTCAAAGTTGGTGTGTGTGCATGATTGGACATTATGTTTAAAACATGAAACATTGCTTTGTTATAAATGAGTTTCCATTTTAGAGGCAAAATGTCTAAACGTTTATAATCAGAGGGAGTTACAGTTGTAGATTTGAGAAGAACGAGTTTCACAGCCTGTCTGTGAAGACTGAAGAGTGGTTTTAATACGTTATAACTGGCCGAATCCCACAATGTAGAAGAGTAATTCAAATGAGATTCAATGTACGAAGTAAAAAAAAAAAACAGCTTACGACAATGTTGGTCTAAGAAATATTTTAGTTTTAAAAGCTGGTGAATCTTTTGAGATAGAAGTTTGCAAAGCATTGTGGCATGAGAAGACCATGACAAATTGTTGTCTACAATGACACCAAGGACTTTATGATGATCAACTTCTTCAACTATTTCATTATTTATACAGAGAGATAGGGAATCGTAAGAAATATTTTGACGCTTTTGTCTGGTGGTTATTATCAAGTACTTCGTTTTTCTGAGGATGGAGACACATGTGATTGAGTTCAGACCATATGATTAATGTGTTTACACTTTCTTGTAAACTGGCAATATATTTTTCATTTTTTTATGACTACAGTGTATTGTGGTGTCATCAGCGAACATTTCACAGAGACTATCAATGAATAGAGGTAAATCGTTTTATATATGGAAAATAAGATAGGTCCGAGTACTGACCCTTGAGGCACACCATGACTAATGGATAATGTAGGAGACACAGATTCATTTACTGAGACCATTTGCTTTCTATCGGAAAGAAATGAAGATAGGAGTTCTTACGAATTCTCTGATAAGTTGTATACCTTTAGCTTTTTAAGAAGAAGATTGCGATCAATAATATCAAAGGCTTTCATGAAATCGACCATGAGAACACCTGTAATTTTGTCGTTATTTATATTAGTAAGCCATTGATCAACTAGGTTTGTCAATGCTGTTTGGCACGAGTGATTTGCCCTAAAACCGGATTGGTCCTGATGAAATAAAATGAAAGAGTTAAAGTGATCGAGAATATGTTTATTTAGATGGTTTTCCAATGGTTTAGACAGTACAGACAGAATAGAAATGGGTCTGTAGTTAGACGGATCGGTGTGATCACCTGTTTTGGTAGATCGGCGTTACACTAGCAATTTTAAAAGCCTTGGGGAACTGATTTTTAGAAATGCAGAGATTGTATATATAAGTAAGTGTTTTCAGCAATTACAGGGGCTGACAGTTTGAGAATCTTTCCGTCAATGCCATCAAGGCCAGTAGTACTAGTTTGCTTTAAGTGAATAAGAGCATTATATACTTCGTGTAAACATAACACCGGAATATCTAGACATGTTGTGATTTTTGGACTGACAAAAATTCAGAAGAGCATCTAAATCGTTTTGTGAGGATCTGTTTCTTTTTATGGTGAAAATTGGCAACATTGCAGAAGTGTGTATTCAACATTTCAACTGATACACTTTCTTTCGGTGTTGTAGCACGAGCGTTAGAATTTTTATTGCTAAGCTGATTGATAGCCTTCCAAACTGGTCGGTTGTCTGTTTTAGAGTAAATAAGATCTTTAAAATTTTCTTTTGGGCTGAGCGTTTTAAATAGTTAGCAATTTCTTTGTTTCATAGATTCTATACGATTACCTGATGCCAGAAGTGAGTCTCTTAAATCCATGGATTTTTTCTATATCACTTGTTATCCAGGCTTTTTAGGGGTACTTTTGACACGAATTGTTTTTAATGGAGCGTGCTTATTGTAAACATTGAGAAAAGTGAGATACCAAACTTCTAAGGCTTCATCGGGATTCGTGAAGTGATACACATAGGAAAATGAGGAATTCATCAGATCTGTAAGGAATAAGTCTTTATCAAAGCCTGAAAAAGTTCTTATACGTAATATACTTGTGATGATTTAGGGGGATGTTAACGCCTCGTTTAGACCCAAGTAAAATAGACAGGGGAGTGATCGCTGCATTCAAAGACTGGTGAACATATTTCTATTATAGTAGGTACAGAATATGTGTAATGGGAGAGTTTGGGGGAGAGAGAGTAAACAATGAGAGTTTGAGAAATAGCAGTGATTCGTGTTGGCTTATCGATTAACTGAGTCAGATTAAAAGAAGTGTAAGTTTGATTCCAGGATTTATTCACTTTCAAAAGATCAATGTTAAAATCACCCAGTAAATACTTTCGTTTGAGAGTAAGGACGCCTTCTCCATCATTAAAATAAAGTTATCTATCCAGTCAGCATGTTCTGCTGGGTTTCTGTACATAAAGCCTAAGAGAATTGGTTTGGAAGTTTTGAACTGTAACTCTATGCATAGTGATTCTATATGATATTTTTCGAGCGAAGCGGCTCGATTAAATTTATACATTCGTGAACATAAACAGGTAAACCTGTTTCTCTTGGTCTGACAGGGTCATTATGAACTAAGTTATAACCAGGTAAAATTAATTCTGTGTCAGAAATATGGTGTGTTAATCTTGTTTCCGCAAAACCAAATAAATGAAAACAATAACCATGATTATATAAAACACTAGACACGTCGCATAACGTATTAATCAAACTGTTTATGTTCAGAAACCCAACCTTAAGGCCATCTGCAGATGACCAGACTTCTTTCGTTTGCAACATCTTAAAGCAATAGCAAACCAGGAATGTAATTGCAAGAAAAGTAACACCAAATACCAGCAAGGGATATTGTAATACCAAACAATTTAGTAACAAGTCAACAATGAGTCAAAAAGAAAATCAACAGACACGTCATCAAAAAATACAATAGAAAATGAAACATATATTATGTGCAAAGTTATTTAAGTTAAAAGATCAATGAAGGCTAATAGCTGTCTACAGTTAGGTAAGCAACGGAAACACACACACACACACACACACACACACACACACACACACACACACACACACACACACACACAGAGAGTGAGAGAGAGAGAGAGAGAGAGAGAGAGAGAGAGAGAGAGAGAGAGAGAAATCGCGAAAAACAAAAAAAAAGACAGAAAACAAACAAACAAACTAACTAACAAGCAAACAAACAAACAAACAAAAAACTGACAACTGTCGTATCAGCAGGACAACCGTACGAATCGAATTACTCTGACAAAACCAAGAACAGTCATCTTGGTCCGGTAAGTCTGTGGGTGCTCCATTCAATCATGAGAGAGAGAGAGAGAGAGAGAGAGAGAGAGAGAGAGAGAGAGAGAGAGAGAGAGAGAGAGAGAGAGAGATCTAAAGTAAAAAAAAAAAAAAAAAAAAAAAAACGAGCAATGCAAAAAAAAAAAAAATGTGTATTCCCTTATTTTGTGGTTCGCTTCTTCTTCAAGGACGACCAATTATAATAGTGTTCGTCAAAAAGAGAGTGAGAAAACTGGGTCGATTTTTAAAAAAAATAAGAAAAGATTGCGTCATGACGGATACCATTGTCAAGCTGATCTTCCCTTGTCAAGGTGACTTAACTCTAATTCATATATGAGCTGTCCTCAGTCTGCAAATGACATACGTGCGTCCTTGTCATAGAGGAAGTCGTTACTAACGGCTATAGCAGCCCATAACGGTTCTTCTTTTTTATGGGATATCTTAGAAAGTATGTGGCCGATATTTCTGAAAATTTCTAGGTATGCTCATTATGGGTCAGGGATGATGCCCCGATGTTTAAGTTTACCATTATAGCCGTTACTAACGGCCCATAATGGTTTTCTTCTTTATGGAAAATCTCAGAAAGTACTTGGCTGATCTTCCTGAAAATTTGTAAGTTTGTTCAATATAGGTCACAGACGATGGCCGATGTTTACCAGAATAACCATTACTAACCAGCCCAAGACGGTTTTTCCTCTTTTTGGAAAATCTCACGCGTATTCATGATAAACTGGGAGTTCGTTTATTTGCTTTCGATCTTGTTTTTCTTTAAACCAATTAGAAAAAGAGGCTACAGTTGTAAGGATAATGATGCTTGTCCTCATAACTACCAAACTACAAACCTCTCTGTGTGCGTATGTGTGTGTATGTGTGTGTGTGTGGAGGTGTGTGTGTGTGTGTGTGTGTGTGTGTGTGTGTGTGTGTG
>JADBJO010007994.1:17500-25000 GCA_016801955.1 Conus betulinus
CACACACACACACACACACACACACACACACACACACACACACACACACACACACACACGCACAGAAGTTCACACACACACACACACACACACACACACACACACACACACACACACACACACACACACACACACACACACACACGCACGCAAACACACACACACACACACACACACACCACACACACACACACACACACACACACACACACACACACACACGCACGCACGCACGAACGCACGCACACACGTACGCACGCACACTAACATGTGCCATCAAATACAACGCCTGCTTAAATTTAACGAAATGTCAAAATAAAATTTCTGTGGTATTCCAGTTCACGGAAAGAAGTGTTGTGATAAGTCCTCTTTTCTGTCCATGGAAATCTCCTTGGGATTGTCTCTGGTGAGTCCACCCTCCAGTCAACCCTGTAGGATAACCTTGGACAGGGAGTCATGATGTGATACATGCCCCGTGTCAGGCAAGCTTACAGCGTCTGGCTGTTTCTTGTTATCATCATCATCAGTATTTTCGTCCAACTACAAAAATTGTACAATCAAAATCAACAACTTCAAACATGAACAATCGAAATCAACAATGATTCAAATCTGGCATGTAGTCAAACAGAACACACGAAAGAACAGAAATGAATACATCTAACCATGGTTTGATTGATTGGGAATCTAAAATGAGGCAGGGAACAGTAAACAGGAAATAGCAAATACACATGGTAACCCTTGCTTCCATGAGAAGATAATCACACACCCATAATTCAAATCCAATGCTGCTTTCGACTTTGTGTTGGTGGGCGACCTCGTGCTGAAAGCTTCACTGGCCTGAAATCATGGGTGTGCATTTATCTCATCGTGTGAACAAGTCCTGCCGTCTTTGTATGTTGTTTACTGTTGTCTGTGTTCTGCCTGATTTGTGATTTCCATTCATATCAACTAAACCGAGGTCATCTGTATCTGTTTTTTTCCTGTGTGCGTTCTGTTTGAAAAATCAAAGATTCAAAAGTGTGTGCCGGTCTTACAGTCAATATTGATTTGTGTTTGTTTCTCGGTTTGCTGTTGATGTGTCCCTGTTCCAGGTGCAGGGTACATGGACACGGCTCGATAACCCTTTTCTTTTTTTTTTTCTTTTTTTTGTTTTTTTTGTTTCTTTGGTGGGGAGGATGATGATTCATTGAGTTGTTCTGCGTCATTTCTGTCGGCCTGTGTCATTGGCGAATTTGTGTCGAAAGCAGCATCCGTGTGAATTATGGGCATGTAATGATCTTGTCATATCATGAAAAGTTACCTTTTCTTGTTATCATTTGGTTATTGTTTCCTACTCTACTTTTGATTTCCTATTTATGTCGTGCACAATATCACTTTGTGGAAGTAATGATTATTGAAACTAGTAGTGTATTTACGCCATAATTTTTTTGTGGCAAAACAAAACTCTCGTTCTCTCTGTCTGTCTGTCTGTCTGTCTGTCTGTCTGTCTCTGCCTGTCTGTCTGTCTGTCTGTCTGTCTGTCTGTCTGTCTCTCTCTGGCTCTCTGTCTCTCTCCCCCTCTCTCTGTCTCTGTCTCTGTCTCTCTCTTTCTCTCTCTCTCGCACACACACACACACACACACACACACACAACTTGTTGCCATTATTATGGCATTAACCTTTCTTCTTGATTTTCGATTTCCTGTATTTCAAATACTACTTTGTGTTGATTCAAAATCAGTCCTACAAGCTCTAAAATTTTCGAACACAAGTGTGAGAGCAGAACTTATATCAGAAGTGTACCACTTAATTCATTTTTTTGCATTTACGTGGTTCTTATGTCGATTTTTGTTGGGTTCCATCTCACTGTGGATTACCTGCGAATGAAAGGGTAGACAAATTAGCCAAAAAGGCTGCTATCACTGAAACTGATTTAACAAAGATATGCATTCCTTTATCTTACATGAGAGTTATAGTCTTTTAAAAGACGCAGCCTGGAACTCTATTTCAAAGAAGAAGGAAAAGGCACCAAAAAAAAACAAAAAGGGGATATTATTTAACAAGATATCAGCAAAAAATAAAACAGGTATGAAGAATCTCTACCAAGAGAGGATTTTTAAAAAGTTTGATTTTTAGATTGAGGCTTAATGCCTTTAAAACCAAATTCTGTAAACATGTGACTTGTATTTGTGGCCAGCAAAAGCAAATCACTCCGTTCCATCTACTATTTTTGTGCGATAGATGAAAAACCCTATTTACCTGCTTGGTTGTTGAACACTGAACCGTCGATGTCAGTCTTTGAAGACATCATCTCTGACGAAACGAACATTTTTGAAGTTGTTCAAGGACTGATCAAGAGCCCAGTTGGGACATTTACTTTAACGTCGTCTACCTTATTTTCTTAATCTTGGTGTTAGTTGCTTATTTAGTGTTTCTTTGAAAGTTTTGGATCCAGTTATGTGGTGTTTTTTTTTTTTTTTTTTTTTTTTTTTTTTTTTTATTTTTTTTTTTTTTTTTTTTTTTTTTTTTTTAAATCTAGGCCTAATTGCATTGTACATACCTACGTTCGCCCCAAATCGACACCAACTGTTTGCACACACACACACACACACGCACACGCAGACACAAACACACACACATACACGCACACGCCGACACGAACACGCACACACACACACACACACACACACACACACACACACACACACACACACACACACACACACACACACACACACACACACACACACACCACACACACACACACACTTGCAGATCATGTTCAAGATTCGTGACATAGGCCATAACGAGTGCTCCCAATATTGATTGCCTACACGATGTGCAGTGTGCCTGCATGGAGCAGAGGCAATTGCAGGCTCAACCCCAATGCGAGAGAAGTAGAAAAATGATATCAGTCAAGTGGCAACAATCAATAGCCATCAACGGCAAACGATGGTAACTAGGTAACACACACAACCTCAGACAAGACTTTATTCCCCCCCCCCCCCCCCCCCCCCCCCCCCCACACACACACACACACACACACTAACGAAACAGTGACAGAGTAATCGTCCGTCTTATAGTCCACAATTTTCTATCATTCCTAAAATTGTAGACACACCAATAATTTCAATGCTGGTCTCCCATTAACTGTGTTATCCCTTGCCTAAATCTTTGTCTGGACTTTGTCATAAACACGACGGAACTGTTTGCCTGTTCTCGGTGTGCTCTGCTACTTATCTATTTAATATCTGTCTATGTAACCATCTAACCATCTGTCAGACAGACAGACAGACAGACAGACACACACACACACACACACACACACACACACACACACACACACACACACACACACGCACGCACGCACGCACGCACGCACGCACGCAAGCACACACACACACACACACACACACACACACACACACACACACACACACACACACACACACACACACACTAAATGAACGTTTTCAAGGGAACAAAGCCTGTTTCATGAAAGTTTGTGACTCTGGGGCAGCAGTGAAGATGCTTACAGTTCCATGTGATTGGTTTGTCAAGGATGTCATCATTTCAAATTGAATCATCCACTGGTTCTGAACCTGTGTGTCTTTGGGTGTCCATGCAGTATCATCACGATGCCATGATCTGTAGAATCATACGTATTACAGGTCGAAACTGATTTTCTAGGGCGAGCTGACTGGTACATCAGAATGTTCTCAGTGTTTAAGAGCAGGCCGTAAACTCATTACATGGACGCTGGACAGTTTGACTGCAGAGTATAATGGTGTATGGATGGTGTACTCATGAATGCATTTATTTATTATTGATTTACCTATTATGCATTTATCTATTTATTCATCGAATATATTAACGTGTTTATTATTATAACTTCTCTGCTGTGATGCTGAAACACGCATTTGGTCCTGCAGCTGAAGATATCTACCTCCGAACCAGGATAAACGGAAAGCTCTTCGACCTCTCCAGATTAAGAGCCAAGACTAAAGTCAAGCTGAGGTGCCTGCGTGACTTCATCTTTGCAGAGACGACGCAGCAGTAACCGCCCACTCAGCCGAAGACCTACAGCAACCCATGCCTTGCTTCAGCGATGCCTTCCAAAACTTCGGGCTTACCATACACTTGAAAAAAAAACACAGGTCATGGGACAGGATGTTGACTCTCCCCCAGTCATCAGCATCAATGACCATGAACTGGATGTCGTCCATGACTTTGTTTATCTGGGCTCAAATATCTCAGACACCCTCTCACTTGACGCAGAGTTCAACAGGCGCATCGGCAAGGCAGCTACCACCATGACCAGACTGACAAAGAAAGCATGGAACAACAGCAAGCTGACAGAGCACACAAAGATCCAGATCTACAGAGCCTGCGCCGTGGTCACCCTCCTGTATGGCTGCGAGTCTTGGACTTTGCGTGCCCGACAAGAGCGAAAGCTCAAGGCTTTTCATATGCGTAGCCTCCGACGCATTCTGAACATCACCTGGCAGGACAAGGTCCCATACAACACTGTCCTGGAAAAGAGCCAGATGCACCAGCATGTTCACGCTGCTGGCACAGAGACGTATGCGCTGGCTCGGCCATGTCGTGCGCATGGATGACGGATGGATCCCTAAAGACATCTTCTATGGAGAACTTGTGCAGGGAAAACGTCCCACAGGCAGACCACAGCTGCGATTCAAAGACGTGTGCAAGAGAGACCTAAAAGCCTTGAACATTTGCCACAACAAATGGGAAGCAACAGCCCTCGAACGGTCAGCCTTGAGACAGACTGTGCAGAAAGGTCTTTCCAAGTTTGAAGAGACACTCGCTCAGCAGCACGGGGACAAGAGAAAGGCTGCAGCCCAGGCAGACAGACCAGCGTCAGACTTCATCTGTGCCCTCTGCCACAGGGACTGTCATTCCCGCGTCGGGCTGGCCAGCCACACCCGTCGCTGTACCAGAATAGTCACCTAGAGCACAACTCCATAGTCTTCCGAAACTGAAGGATGCCTACCTACCACTATTATTACTTCTACAGATTTACCGATTCCTTCAACCGTTCACTTAGATGGTTGTCCACGTAGTCATCCAGACACATGTGTCCAATTTAACATAGAAGATTTGTATTTTTACCTCTATAGTTAAGGACAAAAACATTTCAGAAGACTGCTCAGGTTCTCTTGCGCTGAATGTATTGCCATGTAGCAATGGCCATCCTGAATGTCACTCTAGCTCTTGGTGTTAGCTGTCGGCCTGTACTTGGCTGTTTCCACTACAACACCAACAACAGATGACGTCATTTTATTGGTATGGCAGCCTTGTACTAACAAAATGACATTTAGTTTTAAAGAAGAGCCTGGAATTTTTAAAATGCTATCTTTGGAAACTGCTCTGAATTCGCTGCCTGTTAGACAGTACAAGCTAAAGGCGCTGCTAAGGATGTAGCTGGTTGCACGGTAGACTGTATATTGTCCATTCTTAATCAGGTTATCGTAGTCAACGTATTCATACGCAATCATATATATTTGTATGTTTGTTGTGAGGGAAAAAATCACACATTTGTAGCGATCAAGGTGACAGTCAATGACGATAGTTTTTTGTCGTCTGGAATGCTGTGTAACTTGTTGTGCTGGTGCCTGTTCTGACAGATCTGACAAGTGTCCAGAGAAGTGCAGTGTTGTTGAATCCCAAATAACACGAAAAGTACCAAACAGGTTTGAGCCAAGTCTATCCAAGGCCAAATGATGTTGTAAACAATATATAGTTTTTTTTAATACAGAATCTGTGTGAAGAGCATACCGAAGGACAACAACCTATATCAAATCCGTGAAGAAAGTGTCCATTAATCAAAGTGATGATGAAAACGGTCATTTTTGTTTTTGAATATATTTGGAATGGGTTGTGAAGAGGACAGCAGCACATATCTGGAGCAGTCTAGCTGTAGCAGTCCAGCGACAGTCAAAAAAATCATTTTTGCTGTCTGGAATCATGACGGGTCAAAGCCCAGAAGCGCCAAAAAAGCAAATCATGACAAGCGTCGTTGCCAAGAGTGTGACCTGTCAAAAGGATCAAAAGTGTACCTGAAAAGTCGGAGATGTATTCACAGAGTGGGGTCCGAGTTACAAGCTTTGTGGGACGGGGCCCTACTACTACTACTACTACTACTACTACTACTACTACTACTACTACTAATGATAATCATTATAATAGTTCTGACAATAACAATATGAAGATGTAGAAGAACAAGAAGAAGAACAACAACAAGAAGAAGAAGAAGAGCAAGAAGCATAAGAAGAAGAAGAAAGACAATAATAATGAAATGATAATTATAATAATGAAAAAAACAAGAAAATTATGATAACATTGATAATAACAATATTGATAATAATAATAATAATAATAATAATAATAATAATAATAACAATAACAATAACAACAATTCTAGTCATAATAAACATAAAATGATAATAATAGTACTAATAATGATAATGATAATAATAATGATAATAGTAATAATATTAACAATAATGATAATCATCATCATCATCATCATCACCATCATCATCATCATCATCATAAAAATGATGATGATGATGATGATGATGATGATGATGATGATGATGAGAATAGTAATTGAGACGGGTCTCTTATATTCCCCCTTGTTATCAAAAATATGATTATGCAGGGTTGCAGGGGTGGGGGGGGGGGGGGGGGGGGGGTATAGACTGAAGCATTCACGCTTCACAAACAAAATGTGCTCTCGCATAGGCACACGCATGTGTCACTCACATTGGCCCTTCACAAAGGTGACGGGAACCAGTAACATTTCATAGCAAATGCTCAAATGTAACTTAACTTGACTCTGAGCCCCCACCCATCATTACACAACACACTTATCTGTATCATACAAAAATGTAAACATCACACAGATAATATTACAATCGCATCCCCTTCCCTTCAATTACTCCAAACTGCTGGGCACACACCTGGTAACACAAGGAAAAAAATTAACGTTCATAACTTGCCAGCCTTCCTTGGTTGACCAGTCAGTTCTCTCATTACCAGTGCGACTACGATCTCTGAAGCTGCCACACTGTTGTGTCCTCCCTATTGGTCAAATTCCAGTTGGGGGACAATGGCAACGTAGCTCGCTTTGCACCCTCAGACCGAGTCTCCCGGACTCTACTGCCTTTCACCCTCTCTATGGATAGCGCTCCTGTCGGCCTCTCCCCCAGGTCTTCTCTTGCTGCAAACACGTCACCGTTGTCTGGCAGCTCTCTGTCTAGGCCCTAACAGACTGACACGTCTTGCTGTCTACCGTCCCCACACGGGAGACGATACTCTAACGTTGTCGGCTCCGAGGCTACAGCAAGCTCCGCTGTCTTACGTCTCCACCCGGGAGACAATTCTCTACCGTCGTCGGCTTCGAGGCGACAGCAAACCTCTGCTTCGCGCTGAATTTCCTTGCGCACTCAGCAAGACGGGATGAGTTCACTTTCCCTCAGTGAGTCGCACATTTTC
>JADBJO010007994.1:30000-42500 GCA_016801955.1 Conus betulinus
GTGTGTCCAGGAACGGGATCTTCCCTTCTGCTTCAGTTTCAGAGGTGAATTGGATACTGTCGTCGATGGAGTTCATGTGAGTGGTGAAGCTGTCAGCCTCCGTCTCCTGTACGTAGGTCATGGTGTCATCCACATAGCGGCACCACATGCTGGGAGGGTTGGCAGCGGTCGCAAGGGCTACTTTCTCAAAAGTGTTCCATGTATATAGCTTGGTTACCAATGGAGATACTGGCGAACTCATGGCAGCTGCCTGTTTTTGCTGGTAGAACGCATGGTTGAAAGAAAAAATAGGTGCTAGCGAGGCACAGTTCCAGTAGTTCTGGTGTCTGTTCTGTAGTTAGTTCACACCGGTGACGAAGGTGGTAGCCGTCCTCATTTTCTCCCCGATGGCTTGGAGAGCCTTGGGTACAGGGATGCTAGTGAGTAGTGCAGATACATCATAGGAGACCAGTTTCACCCCTGGAGTCAGTTGCTGGTTTCCATCTTTTGTACAAAGTCTGTGCTGTTGAGTATGTGGTGCTCGGTCTGCCCGACTGAGGGTCCCAGTACTTGTGTCAGGAATTTGGAGGCATAGTACATGACACTACCACAGCTGGACACAATGGGGTGGAGGGGGCTTCCATCTTGTGTATCTTGGTAATCCATACAGTTTGGGTGTGGATTCTGAAGTGGGGTAAAGTCGTTGATAAAGACTAGGGGAGATGTAATCTTCTTTCTTCCACTTCTTCAGTAGGTTGATAAGCTGGTTTTTCACTTTCTTCGTAGGGTCAGTCGTGAGTTTTTCAAAGGTGTCTGTATCACTAAGAAGGGTCCGTACTTTCTTGTTGTACTGTTGTACTTTATGTTCTTCTTGTTTAGAAAAGTTGTCTTTGATCGCTAAAATAAATCGGATATACTGATCTGTGAATCGGACGATCTGGTGCTAGAGTTCCCGTGTACGCCGGATGACAGTGACTGTTCTTTTGGGTTTGTCAAACAAGATGACGGACACATGCTGACAAAAGAACGGACCAAATTAGCCAATCTTCGCCGAGGAAAACGTGTCAGCAGAACACACAACATGCTGACATCCAGGCACGTGCTGCACGGACGCTGGAGACGTTACACGGCCTGATCCTGTTCTACCTGGGATGACAGCCTGGGCTCAAGACTCACGCCGCACGCGGAGAGTCGTCATGACCAGCGCCGTTCCAGTGACATAAAATATGTCAGAACTGTGTTCGGAAAAAGACAACTTTGTCATGGTTTCCATGTCGAAATAGCATGCATTGTGTTCAGTTTTACCATAGTCAATCCAACGGCATTGCTGACGAAGCTGTACTGTTTTAAAGCAGTAAATCATTTCATTTGTTCGTTATATATGTGTGTGTGTGTG
The DNA here is from genome assembly GCA_016801955.1 of Conus betulinus. Lineage (NCBI taxonomy): Eukaryota > Metazoa > Mollusca > Gastropoda > Neogastropoda > Conidae > Conus > Conus betulinus. The sequence goes on from JADBJO010007994.1 coordinate 31,376, forward strand.
TGTGTGTGTGTGTGTGTGTGTGTGTGTGTGCACATGCAGACGGGAAGATCCGATTCCTGGAAACTCTCATCATCCGAACCCGTGACGATCTCTCTCTCTCTCTCTCTCTCTCTCTCTCTCTCTCTCTCTCTCTCTCTCTCTCTCTCTCTCTCTCTCTCTCTCTGTCTCTCTCTCTCTCTCTCTCTCACACACACACACACACACACACACACACAACACACACACACACATATATTATATATATATATGTGTGTGTGTGTGTGTGTGTGTGTGTGTGTGTGTGTGTGTGTGTGTGTGTGCACATGCAGACGGGAAGATCCGATTCCTGGAAACTCTCATCGATCCGAGTGACGTCTCTCTCTCTCTCTCTCTCTCTCTCTCTCTCTTCTCTCTCTCTCTCTCTCTCTCTCTCTCTCTCTCCTCTGACTCTCTCCGATGACATTTACGTTCTGCAGCTCATCGATCCACGCGAAAGGTGACTCTGCAGTCCTAGCTGGAGACGCAGAGTCTTGAACAGTGGGGGGCATTGGAAGTTCGTTGTTGTGATCACTGCTGATGCAGCCCTGTGTCGCTTTTCCTGCATCAGTGAGCTTCTGGCGTCGTGCTTCTTCGTAGTTTGCAGCAGCTTTGTTGACTGAGACTCTCCATTTTGGTCTGTCCAAAGCACGCTGCTCCAGTTCTCTCGGCTTGACGTGACACCACTGGATGTTTGCTTTCACGGTGTCTTTGTATCGCAGTTTTGTGCGGCCTGGTTTTCTCTTGCTGGGCTGTAGCTCACCATACATCAGGCGTCTTGGCATCCTAAACTCCTCCATACGGATGACATGCCCACCCATCCAAAATTGGGTCTTGATGAGCATGAACTCAATGCTGGTGGAGTTGGAACGTTCCAGGATCTCCAGGTTGGTGATGTGGTCCTGCCAGCTGATTCCGAGTATGGCACGGACAGTCCTGAAACGAGCTGATTCGAGTATGGCACGGACAGTTCGCATGTGGAAGTATTCCAGTTTGTTGACGTGTCTGCGATACAGTGTCCATGTTACACAGCCGTAGAGAAGGGAGGGGAGTACCACCGCATTGTAGACCTTCAGTTTCGTTGATAGTCGGATACTGTGTTGGTTGAGCACTCGGGTGCGGAGTCTGCCATTGCCTGGCTAGCCTTGCCGATTCTAGAGACGATTTCGTTATCCAGGGAGCATCACAGGAGATGGTGCTTCCCAAGTGCTTGAAATGTTCGACATTGGCAAGTGGTTTGTCGTCGATGATAATGCTGGGTGCAGGTGGGTGGTGTTTGGTGCAGGTTGGTGAAGCACCTCCATCTTGCCGAGACTGACAGTCAGGCCGAAGAGCTTTGAGGCCTCAGAGAAACGATCTAGCATCATCTGCAGGTCGGATTCTGCATGGGCCACAAGGGCGCAGTCATCAGCAAAGAGGACTTCTCGAAGGAGGGTTTGCATGCTCTTTGTCTTGGCAGTGAACGACACAGGTCGAAGAGGGAGCCATCCAAACGGTAGCGAATGTAGACCCCTTTCTCTAGGTCGCAGACGGCATGGGACAGCATACATGTGAAGAGCACATTAAATAGGACTGGAGCTAGAAACACAGCCCTGTTTCACACCGTTGCTGATTGCAAAGGCTTCCGTCACATTCCCGCTAGAGAGGACCTGGCCAGCCATGCCGTCGTGAAAAAAAGCCTGGTCATCGATAAAAACTTTGGCGGGCATCCGGTGCGTTCTAGGATTGTCCAGAGGGCCTCTCTATTGACCGTGTCAAAAGCCTTGGTCAGATCTATGAAAACAAAGAATAGGGGCATGTTTTGTTCAATGCACTTCTCTTGAAGTTGTCGGATGGCAAAGATCATATCACTAGTACTTCTGCCAGGCCTGAAGCCGCATTGTGCCTCCGGGAGGTTCTGCTCCGATACTATGATAAGTCTGTGTTGAGTATAACTCTGGCAAAGAGCTTCCCTGCAGTAGAGAGGAGAGGGATGCCCCTGTAGTTCTCAGTCAGATTTGCTTCCCTTGTTCTTGTAGAGGGAGACAATCAGGGCATCACGGAAATCATCAGGCATCTCCTCCTCTTCCCAGATACACAGCAGGACATCATGATAGTCTTCGAGGGCGTTGGGGCCTGCCGCCTTGTAAATCTCGGCAGGGAACGCCGTCTTTTCCCGACGCTCTGCCTGAGTTTGTCTGACGGATCGCCTTCTTAATTTCGTCTATGGTCGGGGGTTCTGTGAGCGAGTCTTGCATTGGCTGCTGGGGAATCTAGTTCAGTGCGTCTGCGTCGACCGATGAGGGTCGATTAAGCAGGCCACTGAAGCGCTCTTGCCAGCGCTGGTTCAAGCCCTCCTGGCCTTTGATCAGGGTCGAACTGTCCGAGGAGAACAATGGGAGCAGCCCGATATAGAGGGGCTAAAGATTGTCCTCAGAGCGCTAAAGAATTCTTGGAATTGTGGGTATCGGCGTAATGCTGGACTTCGGCCGCTTTATCTTGCCACCAGTGGTCCTGCATCGGTCGAAGGCCGGACTGGACGTTTGCCTGTAGAGTTTTAATTTTTTCACGCTTGGAGACGGAGGACGGGTCATTCTGCCACTCGATATAAACCTTGCTCTTAGTAAGGAGGGCTTCTCTGATCTTGTCATCGTTTTCGTCGAACCAGTCTCATGCGTTCTAGTTTTGGCACCAAGCATTTCCTTTGCAGTCTCAGCGACGGTATCCTCGAAGGTGGACCATTTCTCGGAGCTGCCTACAGGGGTCAATCCATCTTGGAATTTTTCATCAAGTACGTCTTGAATTTTTGACAGGCAGATTGGATTCTTCAACCTGGTGACATTGTAGGAGGCCCCAATAGTCTTGGGTCGGTTTCTGTGAGGCGGAGTGATGTGTGCAGTGTCATTACAGCCCTGACCAGCCTGTAATCAGTCCAACATTCAGCCTCTCATGGCACGAGCCACTCGGACGTCCCTGATGTCACGTTGGCGTACAATGACAAAATCGATCATGTGCCAGTGTTTTGACCTCAGGTGCATCCAGGTGGTCTTGTACTTGTCTGCCACCCTGAACAAAGTGTTGGTGATGCAAAGACTGTGTTCTGCACACGTGCTGAGGAGGAACAACAGTCCGTTGTCATTGACCTTGCCTACTCCGTGTCTGCCGAGAACGCTTCCCAGCTGCTGGAGTCCTTTCCTGTTCTGGCGTTGAAATCGCCAAGCACAACAAGTTTGTCACTTTGTGATATTGACCTGATGGCCTGGTCAAAGTATTCATAGAACTGCTCTTTGTCTTCATCCGGGCTGTGAGCGTAGGAGCGTATGCATGATGATTGTGAGGTATCTGGACTTGCTGAGGGGAGTGCGCAATTTCATGAGACGTTCACTGATTCCAACTGGCAGGGCTGGTATGTTCTTCAGCAGTGCTGTTCTAATAGCAAATCCAAACACATGTATCCTGACCTCAGCTTACGGCTTTCCTTTCCAGAAGAAGGTGTACCCACCTCCCTCTTCTGTCAGGGACCCTTCATCAGCAAGGCGAGTTTCGCTGAGTGCGGCAATGTCTATCCGGTAACGCTGAAGCTCTTTTGCAACAAGCGCCATTCTTCTCTCTGGTCTCAGTGTACCGGCTCTATCCAAAAGTGTTCAGACATTCCAGGCTCCCAAAATGAAACCTCTTGAGTTTTTTCTTCTTTTGTATTGTTATTTTGACCGCTATGAGGATGAGACTGTCAGCCACGCTAAGCTGACCAGACGCTAAAAGGGCAAACATTTGTCTGGGGCACCTTTTCTTGCCCCCTCCCTCATGTCAGGGTGGGCAGTGCTGTCCTAAAGAGGCTGCCCAGTCGCCCACAGGTGCTGCCGAACTGTCCTGTTGCCCTTGGATTCAGGAACAGAGCGACCACTTGCCCATGGACCGCCTGCGTGCAGGTTTGTGACTACAACCGCCAGTGTTCATCTCCACCTGTTGCTTCGCCACGCGCCCATCGCCGCGGGACTTGAGACAGATCGGTGATGAGTTGCAAAGGGACTTTGTGCGTGAATGCTTTATAGTGAGAAGACCGTTTGCACAAGGGCAATCCCACTCTCTCGGCCTTGGGAGTCTTGATCCAGTGGCACGGAAAACCGTTACGACGGGAGACTGCCAGGCTGCAGTGGATGACCAGGACTTCTATCGGTGCCGCGTCCTGCTCTAGGCGCTCCACGACACTTGCTGTCACCGCCTTTATAACCGTTGGATCTTAGATGATCTTTTCTACTTATTTCGCCGGGATTCAGTCTTCGCATGCATTAGGGCTGACACGGCCCGAAGCCCAGCTCACTGAGGGTTTCAGACCGTCAGTTACCTTCACCTGGTTCAGCCGGCTCGCTGTATATATATGTGTGTGTGTGTGTGTGTGTGTGTGTGTGTGTGTGTGTGTGTGTGTGTGGGGTGTGTGATGGTTACTGCCTGTGCTTTTATAAGGCTGCGAAATTTGGGGATATAGTGATCTAAAGCTAATGGAAAATTTTCAGCTTAAATTTCGTAAGCATGTTTTTCATTTCAATCGTTCAACCAAAAAAGAATGATATAAGGATAACCAGGATTGTATCCTGTTTCGGTTCAAGTATATGCACGAATGATAAAATTCTGGTCATCCTACTTTGTCCACAAAACAAACAAATATTCATCTAGACTGTGTCAAGTAGTATATGATTTATACAGAAATCAGGGTTTTACTTCTAGGTGGTTGATATGTATACAGGATGTTAATTGAAACAGGATTCGACTGTGTGTGGGAGACAAAGTTTTCGTGTGTTCACATTTTCTGTAGAAATGTCTGTAGAAATGTTCGTAATTCATTAGAAATCATTTACATACGTGTATGGAATGATGCTATAGAATCTAGTAATAAGAGTGTATATTACATACATTTTAAAACAGAGTTTTTGCCGTTAATATATATTGAAATGTTACTGATGTTTATATATACCTATAGATTCGGTTTTGCTGTGGCAATCATGAAACCCATAATAGAAATTAGCAGAAGATTCATTTGGAATACCTCACGATGAACGATTCTGTCGGGACTGCGACCAGAATGACCTTGGTGATGAATTTCATTTTGTAATGAAGTATAACAAATATAGCGACATTAGAAACCAAGTCATACCTAGAAACTTTACAGTAGAAAGTCCTATATCTAACTCTGTGTCGTTTTGTGGTGGTACGAAAGTGATGCTAAACTTAGCGAAGTTTGTAAAACTTAGTAACAGTGTGTAACATACGTTCAGTGTGTGTTAATTAAACGAACAATTTGGATGTTTAATTTGCTTTATTTCTATATGTTTGAAACACACACACACACACACACACACACACACACACACACACAGAGAGAGAGAGAGAGAGAGAGAGAGAGAGATAAGAGGGAGGAGAGATCTTACGTCAAAACACAAAACGAGCAATATATATATATATATATATATATATATATATATAATATATATATATATATATATATATATTCTCTTATTTTGTGGATCTCTTTTCTTTTTCAAGGACGACCAATTATAACAGTGTTTGTCAAAAAAGGGAATGATAAAACTGGGTTGATTTTAAAAGAAAAACAAAATGATTGCGTCATGAGTGTGATGCCATTGTCAGGCTGACCTTCCGTTGTCAGGGTGACTTAACTCTAATTCATATGTGTGCTGTCCTCAGTCTGCAAATGACAAACATGCGTCCTTGTTATAGAGGGAAAGTGTAACCACACACGGTCCTCTGAATGACGATCAATATTATATATCTGAGTATCCTCTGTTTAGCTGCAAAGTAAAAATACCCACAGTCCTTTGGATAGAGTAGTTTTACATTTTGGATATTCATCCTTGTGACCACAGTTAAACTGTAATGTTGTGAATCAATGACTACAAAGATTTGACATATTACGGACATTCGGGATGGAGAGAGGAAACTGTTTTCCAATCGTTTTTGTTTTTGTTTTTCTCCTTCGTTTTTTTTTTTTTCTTTTTTCTTTTTGTCTTTAAACCAATTACAAGAGGCTACAATAGTAGGGATAATGATGCTAGTCCTCAGAATTACTAAACTGCAAGCCTCTGTGTGTGTGTGTGTGTGTGGTGTGTGTGTGTGTGTGTGTGTGTGTGTGTGTGTGTGTGTGTGTGTGTGTGTGTGTGTGTGTGTGTGTGTGCGCGCGTGCGTGTCATTTCCAATCTGTTTATCTGTACCTCGAATTACAAAGTTGTCGATCCATTTTTCATTAATTTCTTTGATGAGTTTAGTCCAGAATAATTTGTTCATATTACATCCCCCAATAAGTGTCTTATATATTCCATTTCTGTATCGCAATCCGTGCAAGAGTTATCGCCAACCACACCCATTTGAAATAGCTTGGAATCTATTGTGACACAAGAAAATCCCTGAGATGCTGCCATCCCTGACTCAGGATGCCTACCAAGACATTTCGTTCAACAGCCATAAGATCACAGCCAGATTCATCAAGTAGAAAGAAACTCGTCGAGAGCGTGGCAGCAGAAAGTCCTCAGAAGAGAAGCCCCCTTCAAGCAAGTGTTTCGGCCGTTGTCCCCTGACACTCTAGGGGGGTGGGCCACACCCGATTCATGACTCCGGATGTCCCTCTGCTGCCCCACTTTTTCCCATCTTGGGACGAGCCATGGCTGGGATTCGAACCCATGCCCCTCTGAACATGCTCATTGTCCACTTAATGACTCGCGCACTAACCATTGAGCCACTGAGACACCTGATATTTGTAGGAAAGCTAAGCCTTATGAAGATCACTTTTGTACCACCTTGACCAGATCCAGCTTGAATACCTCTCTGCTGCTTCTGCCATTGCTTTCAGGACTCTGTTTTTTTTTCCCTCCCTGCAACTGAGAGCTGTTTCATGAGGCTGTACGCAGACGTTCCTACAAACCCCCTAGCTCAAATTTGTGCTGTGAGCACTTTGACCTGATAGACTTCTCTCCTCAGAGAGAATGCTATCAGGTGAAGTTGTTACTAGCCCAGACTACTTGTACAATGTCTTTGAGCACTTGGTTGTGCCATGTTTACCTTCCTTGAGCCAGGGCTACTTTACATGAGCTTAGGACATGCTCCACTGTTTGTTTTTCGTGGCAGAGGGGTTTGAGTGATCATCTGCTTTTCCCCACTTCTCCAGGTTTGCATTTGAGGGCAGAAGGTCATATGCAGATCTGAGAATGAAGCTGATCCTGCGAGGGGCCATGTGCCAAATGTCATTCCAAGTGAGACTTTTTTGGAGTGCATCCCATGTTGTCCATTGCCCTTGCTGGCTCTGCTGGACTGCTATTTGGAGTCTTTTTTGGTCTTCTTCTTTTTTCTCATCTCCTGAATCATCATGTCTCTTTTGGCTTTTTCCTTTGGCCTTTGACCACCATTCAGTTCTGGTCACCCGCAGTCCTTGTCTGTTAGTCTGTGTGTGTCCTGTTATTTCTCCGATCGTGAGACTTTCTTTTGCAGAATCCATCGCTTCTTGAACGTTCCATTTTCTGCCTGTCTGCAGCTGGGGCTTGATTACTTCTACCACCTTGTCTCCTAAGTCCTCCATCATGCTTTGAAGTCTGATCTTCCCTGCTTTGTATTCCTCCAGGATGGATTTCAGTGGCGACAGTACAGCGTTATGTCAGTCAGACAGGGCGGGACACCGAGCCATTTCCTTGTAAACTTGTTGCTTTTGGATTCCATTGTCTCCACTATGCTAGTGCAGATGTCGTATATCATCAGAGGCCTTTTCGGAGCTTTGGTATCAGCATGAACTGCATACACCAGACCTTGTATTTGCCAGAGAGCCCACACTTGTCAATGGTCTCCAAGCTTTCTCCGACATCTGTTTGGTTTATTTGGCTCTTTGTGTGTCTTTCATCGTATCATCATACCATCTTCCAGGGCTTTTGACTGGCTCTCCTGTAACTGTTGGAATGGTTGGCAACACTGAAGACCACAGATTTGGCCACTTTTCCTTTCCTCAGTGAAAGACTCCATGATTTCTTTGGCTTGAACTTCATTGTGGATGAGGCAACTATGTCATCCAGCCTCTCTAGCACATGACGTGTCTCGTCTTCTCTGGATGAAATCACTGTAGTGTCATTCATGAAGGCCTTGAGAGGGGGCATCTTGTATCCATCGCCAAGGTCTGTTTGTCTTGCGTTGCTTGTTGCTGCTTTCAAGATGACTTCCATTGCCAACACAACAGTATTGAGGAAATTGCACAGCCCACTGCAATGCCCACTTCCATGTTGATCCAATCTGTTTTGTACTCCTTGGTAGAGACGCGCACTGAGAAGCCATTGAAGTACTTCATGAGCATGTCGCGGATGTTCTTTGGCACATGGTATATCTCAAGAGCCAACTGTATCATCTCATGGGGTACAGATCCATACGCGTTTGCCAGATCAAGCCACACTACGTCAGGTCTCTCTTTTCTCTTATTGCTCTTTGGTTTGCGTCCCAGATCATTGTGGCGTGTTCTACACAGCCAGCCACGCCTGGGATGCCATCTTTCTGGACGGACATATCCAAGTGCTTGTTTTCATGAGGTACTTGGTCAGCCTTGCCGCCATGACAAAGAAGAAGATTTTCCCTTCGACGTTCAGTAGTGATATTGGCCTGAACTGGCTGATGTCACTTGAGTTTTTCTTTGGAGATGTGCACACCATCTGCCGTCATCCACTGGCCGCTGATCTTCTGGTTTCTCCAAGCTGATTGCAGCAGCCTGTGGAGCCACTCCAGCACCTTGGGAATTTCTTGTACAGCTGATAAGGTATTCCGTTTGGCCCTGGTGATGATTTGGCTCTGGCTTTGTCGACCACCTTCTTGATTTCCGCCAACGTTGGAGGCTTGTCATTGAACTGTTCCTCAGGGTTGGTTTGCCACACAAGACCTTGAATGTCGAGTGGTGCTTTGCTCTGTGAGTCAGAATATGTTTTCCTCACATGCTGCTCAAGAACTCCTTTGTCCACACTTAGGGTCCCAGATTTTGACTGCTCAAACAGAGTTCCGGCAAACTGGACGGGGTCTCTGAAGAAGCGCTCTTGTGTCTTCGTCTTTTTGCTCTTCCTCTTCCCCGCAGATTCCACTTTGCTGAGGGCGCTGTGTTTTGCTTTCGGGTCTTCCCAGAGTTTTTCCAATCCTTGTTTTTCAGCTGGCAGTGCGGTCTTCATTTGCTTCTTGAGGTTTTTCTTTTGAACCCTGATCTTTTCCATCTCTTCTTGGCGTCTGGATTTCTTTGGAGGTGTTTTTTTCTCTGTGGATAGTTTTGCTCATAGGGCGTCTCTACATGTGGCATACACAATGTCCCCATATGTGGCTAGTTTGTGTTCCAGGGTGCTTTTCCCTATGAGTGCATCGAGTCTTTGGACGATTTTTGCATCCAGTTTCTCCCAATCTTCAGTCTCGTTTGCTCGTGGCAGGTTGAGTTTCAGGCGAATGGCGTGGAGGGCCTGTGCAAATTCCTCATCCGAACCAACAGCGTGGATGTCCTTGGCACTGTGGTATACATGCTTGCCTTGGTCTTCCGATGTCTTAGCTGCTGATGCAGTGCGCTGCTGCTCATTCAGATGAGTCTTCACACATCCCATCTTTGTTCTGGCGATCTTCATGCCACGGGTGGTAGCGAAACGTTTTCCACAGACACGTGGATATTCCATTTGGTCCATGTTTATAGTCCGTTTGGGATTTGCAGTCGTGGTTGGTTGAGCACCGATGGCTTCATCATTCCCTCCCCCTTTCGTCTTCTCTTTACTTCTTGGTCATGGATTGGATCAAGAAGACTAACACCACCACAAAAGACCCTAAGCAAGCAAGCAACCAGCCAGCCAACAAAAACCGCCATCCATACATTCAACCAACCATCCGATCCACCAGGAAAGAAGCAATTGAAGGCAGTAAACACCTTGGCCACACATTAGAGGTTTTTTGTTTGTTTGTTTGTTTGTTTGTTTTTGCTTATTTACTTACAATTTCTGTCGAGAACGCAACTGCAGCTGAAATGCAGGACAAGTGTGTAACGCCCCCCCCCCCCTCCACAACACATCAAGAAGGACAGCAGGCATGATCCACAAGAGAAAAACAGAGGTCATGAGCATCAACACCACACTGCCATATTCCAGCCACAATCGGTGTTGTGCTGTGCTGCTGCTTTATGTCATTGCGCGCTATAGCGTGTTGTGTTGTTAGTCGAGTGAACGTTATTGTTATCTTTCAAATGTGAACTGTTCAAATTCTATAATGTTGATCTTTCACCCCGGTTTGAGGCCCAAATGTGAAAGTAATGATGGAGTATTCAGTTCTAAAAGTACATAATATGCCAGCATCTACTGACTGATCAAACAGTGTTTCAAAAACAGGAGGATCATCTGGCCTATTATGCTACAAAAAAATTTCACCTCGATGTATACCTTCTTCAACATGAGTGTAATTCGACCTAATAGTCAGCTAGCTCTAAACTCATCATTATCATTCCTACATATTTACGTGCTTTCAGATTATTCTGATATTTACAATTGCAGGATCCACAGAAAATCCATGGCCAAATTCCAATCCCATCTTCTTAGCATGATCAAAATTAATGATGTAAATGTTTTCTTCAGGGTCAATATTAAAACATGTTAAGATATACCAGTGTTCGGAAATGTTTTTCTCCCACATAGTGTATGAAACAAATATACCTTTCACTTCTTTCTATACTTTTAATACTGACATTCTACATTCCCATTGAACACTATCTCCAGACACCTGGAATGAGAGGAGTACAAGACAAAATAATCAATAAGACAAACAAACAAAGAATAACAGCGTTCAGATTTTGCATACTTGACGAACTTTGGATTCATAGGGATGTCCCCCAACAGATTAAGAGAACATGCCTTTGACTGATGGTTTTGTGAGTCATCTCGTAATTGTTGTTGTTGTTGTTGTTGTTGTTGTTGTTGGTCGTGTTGCTGTTGAAGTTGTTGCTGATGTTGTTTTTGCTGTTGCTGCAATTGCTACAGTTGTTGTTCCTGTTGCTGTTGTTGTTGATATTGTTGCTGTTGCTGTAGTAGTTGTGTGTTGTTGTTGTTGTTGTTTGGTGGTGGTGGGTGGTGGTGGTGGTGGT
>JADBJO010007994.1:47500-62888 GCA_016801955.1 Conus betulinus
CAATTTGTGTGTGTGTGTGTGTGTGTGTGTGTGTGTGTGTGTGTGTGTGTGAAAGAAAGTGAAGTACATGACCACAAAGATCTTCTGAAAACATGGAAAAAATTGAAGGACATACAAATGGAATAAGTCTTCCTGAATATCCCATAACATTAGAAAATAAGTTTCCTTCAAAATTTGAAAAGGCGGAAGCATTTGCAATTTTTTTAAATAGCAACAGGGAGGGCCTGACAGAAAAACAAAAGATATTCAGAGAGAAAATGGAGGATAAGGAAACTCATGAAAAAAGTCCCAATAATAGTCACTACACAAAACGCTCCCCTTATATTTCAAGAAGTAAAGGACGCAATTCTCTCTATTGGTTCGAAAAGAAAGTCAGTGGGACCAGATGCGATTTCCAATGAAATGATAAAGCATTTGCCAGTTAGTTTCACGATGTTTCTGAACTTATTTTTTCAGAAATGTTGGTCTGAAGGGCTTCAGCCATCTTTGTGGTAAAAATCAATTGTAACCCCTATCCCTTAAAAGGGCAAGTCAAAATCAGAGACAAAAATAGCTACAGGCCAATTGCTCTCACTTCACATGTGGGAAAACGTATGGAAAAAAATTATTCTAAAAGACCTGAACATCATTGTGAAAAAAAATAGTATAATACCAATACAATAGGCGGGCTTTAGAAAGGGTAGATCTACAGTTGACCATCTTGTAAACATTACAGCACAGGTTAAACATCAGTTCGCGCGAAGGAAAAATGTTCGTGCCACGTTTTTTGACATTAGAAAGACATATGACCAAGTTTGGCATTCAAAACTTCTGAACAGATTGAAGTTAATACATCTCTCGGGATGTATGTACAATTACGTAAAAACCTTTTTTACGTGGTAGAACAATACAGACGAAGGTAGGAAATGTATATTCTAATACAAGACATACCCAGATGAGAATCCCGCAAGAAGCTGTGATAGCTCCTATCCTGTTTGATATTTTGATCCACGATCTTCCTAAAACATTATAAAAAAAAATGTTGAGCTAGTACAGTATGCGGATGATATCTGTATGTGGATGAAAGTTACTTTAAAACGTCACCACACCAGTTAGATCAATCAACATTATTAAAAAGATATATCAAAATGAACTAGATAAAAATAGTAGGTACATGACTGAAAATGGATTGGCCCTTTCAGCTGAAAAATCGCATATGGTTCTGTTCAATACAGGTTATGATCCTAATCCTCTGCCTTCATTTCAAATAGATGGATTGTGCCTTGAATATAAAAAAGTTGCACAATTTTTAGGAGTAAATTTTTAACTTCTGAATTGAGCTATTCTAACAAAAGCTAAGAAAACTTTAAATTTCTTGAAAATGGTAAATCAACAATCATTGGGTAAAGACAGTAAAGTATTAACACATTTAGCTACTGCGCTTGTACGATCAAAATTATGCTATGCCCAGGAGACATTTTTTTCAGCCCCAAAATGTTAAATTAAAAAGTTGCAGAGTATCAATAGTAAAGCTTACAAGATAGCTCTTGGTGTCCCAGTTCATACATCAACTTTAAGAACTTATATGGAGATTGGACATTGACTTTAACATCTGTGTTATTTTCCCCATCTTGGTGTAGTTGCTTATTTAGTGTTTCTTTTAAAGTTTTGGATTCAGTTATGTCGAGACTTTTTTTTTTTTTTTTTTTTTTTTTTCTTTTTTAAAAAATATTATTTATTCTATCTAGGCCTAATTACATTATACATACCTACGTACGCCCAAAATCAACACCAACCGTTCGCATGCATACACCCAAAAAACACCACACACACACACACACACACACACACACACACACACACACAGACACGCACACACACAGACACACACACACAGACACACACACACACACATACACACACACACACACACACACACACACACACACACACACACACACACACAGACATATATATAACACTTACATACTGTCAAAGATCACTGTTAGGTGGATAAACATTTAATTAAAGAACGAACACAACACACACACACACACACACACACACACACACACACACACACACACACACACACACACACACACACACAGGAGCACGAACACGCGCAATCAAATAATACAACGCCTGCTTAAATTTAATGAAAATGTCAATTTCTGTTTCAAAATGCAATGTCTGTGCCATTCCAATTCACGGAAAGAAGTGTTGTGAGAAGTCCAGTCCCTCTTTTCTGTCCATGGAAATTTCCTTGGGCTTGTCTCTGGTGAGTGCATCCTCCACTGGACCCTGTAGGATGGCCTTGGACAGGGAGTAATGGTGTGATACATGCCCGTGTCAGGCAAGCTTACAGCGTCTGACTGCTTCGTGTTATCATCATCATCATCATCAGTATTCGTCCACCAGAAAAAATGTACCATCAAAATTAACAATTGCAAATATGAACAATCGAAATAAACAGTTATTCAAATCTGGCATATAGTCAAACAGAACACACAAAAGAAAAGAAATGAATACATCTAACCATGGTTTGGTTGATTGGGAATCTAAAATGAGGCAGGGGAACAGTAAACAGGGAATGTCACATATACATGATGACCCTTGCTTCCATGAAAAGATAATCACACACCCATAATTCAAATCCAATGCTGCTTTCGACTTTGTGTTGGTGGGTGTGCTGGGCGACCTCGTGCTGAAAACAGCATTGGCCTGAGGTCATGGGACATGTATTTATCTCATCATGGCTTGCTCTCTTTGTTTGTTGTTTGCTGGTGTCTGTGTTCTGCCTGATTTGTGATTTCAGTTCATATCAACTAAACCGAGGTCATCTGTATTTGTTTGTGTTCCTCTGTGCGTTCTGTTTGACAAATCAAAGATTCAAATGTGTGTGCCGGTCTTAAAGTCAATATTGATTTGTGTTTGTTTCTCTGTTTGCTGTTGATGTGGCCTTGTTCCAGGTGCAGGGTACATGGACATGGTTGGAGAACCCTTTCGCTTTTTTTTGTTGTTTGTTTGTTTCTCTTTGGTGAGGAGGATGACGATTTATTGGGTTGTTCTGCGTCATTTCTGTCGGCCTGTGTCATTGGCGATTTGGTGTCGAAAGCAGCACCCGTGTGAATTATGGGCATGTAATGATCTCGTCATGTCAGGAAGGGCTACCTCTTCGTTTTATTATTTGTTGTTTCCTACTCTACTTTTGATTTCCTATTTATGTCGTGCACAATATCACACACACACACACGCGCGCGCGCACGCCCGTCCGCCCGCCCGCACGCACGCACACATACACACACACACACACACACACACACGCACGCACGCACGCACGCACGCACACACACACACACACACTGAATGAAGGTTTTCAAGGGAACAAAGCCTGTTTCATGAAAGAAAAGTCTGTGACTCTGGGGCAGCGGTGAAGACAGCTTACAGTTCCATGAGATTGGTTTGTCAAGGATGTCATCATTTCAAATTGAATCATCCACTGGCTCTGAACCTGTGTGTCTTTGGGTGCCCATGCCGTATTATCACGATGCATGGACTGCAGAATCATACATATTACAGGTTTAAACTGATTTCCCAGGGCAAGCTGATTGGTGCATCACAATGTTCTCAGTGTTTAAAAGCAGGGCTATGAACATTGTCATTACATGGACGACGGACAGTTTGAATGAGGAGTATATAATGGTGTATGGGTTGTGTGCTTATGAATGTATTGATGTATCATTCATTTACCTATTTATGTATTTATCTATTTATTCATTCCATATATTAACCTGTTCATTATTATTACTTTTACAGCTTTACCGATTCCTTCAACCATTCACTTAGATTGTTGTCCGCTTAGTCATTAAGACAAATGTGTCCAATTCTCACATAGAAGATTTGTTGTGTTTTTTTATCTCTACAGTTAAGGACAAAAATAGTTCAGAGGACTGCTCAGTCTCTCTCGTGCTGACTTCATCGCCATGTAGCAATGGCATCCTGAATGTCACTCTAGCTCTTGGTGTTAGCTGTCGGTCTGTACTTGGCTGTTTCCACTACAACACCAACAACAGATGACGTCATTTTATTGGTATGGCAGCCTTGTACTAACAAAATGACATTTAGTTTCAAAGAAGAGCCTGGAATTTTAAAATGCTATCTTTGGAAACTGCTCTGAATGCGCTGCCTGTTGGACAGTACAAGCTAAAGGCGCTGCTAAGGATGTGGCTGGTTGCACGGTAGACTGTATATTGTCCATTCTTAATCAGGTTATCGTAGTCAACGTATTCATATATAATCATACATATTTGTATTTTGTTGTGAGGAGGAGAAAAAATCACATATTTGTAGCAATCAAGGTGGCAGTCGATGAAGTCAGTTTTTGTCGTTTGGAATCCTGTGTGACTTGTTGCACTGGAAGACAAGTGTCTGTTCTGACAGAACTGACAAGTGTCCAGAGAAGAACACTGTTGCTGACCCTCAGCAACATGAAAAGTGCCAAACAGGTTTGAGCCAAGTCTATCCAAGGCCAAATGATGTAATGTGAATAATTGTAGGTTTTGTTTCCGAACACAGGATCTGGAGAGCATACCCAAGAACAACAACCGATATCAAATCCGTAAAGAAAGTGTCCATTAATCAAAGTGATAAAAACCGTCATTTTTATTTTAGAATTTATTTGTAATGTGGCAGTGAATGGGAAAACAGCACATATCTGTAGCAGTCCAGCTATAGCAGTCCGGGCCACAATCAATGAAATTGCTTTTTTGTCGTCTGGAATCCTGTGTGAGGTGTTGCACATGAAGACGGGTGCTTGCTCTGGCAGATCTGACAAGTGTCCATGGATTGAAGTGATTGCTGATCCCCAATAACATGACAAAACTACATACAGTCATGCGTATCCAGTGCCAGATCATGAGAATAAACCATTAGTATATTCCCTTAATAGTAAATAACAGCACAAACACTGGCCAGATCGTATGTCTTATCTATAGAGAGAGTGGTAGGTAATCAGAATTATGACAATGGTCATTCTACCTGCGGTGCCTTGCGACATTCCTTTTGTCCACACCACATGAATGAGAAGTGGCCACACCACAGAAGCCGCACTGAGCATAGTGAGTGCATCCATGAAGATGAAGCCATCGTCATATAATATGTCATTGGGTACACTTTACATTGCCAGGGATCGAGTGTTCTACAGAATAGCAATTTGAATTGTGCATGGACCAAACCACTAAGGGAAAACATCATCACAGAGAATAGATCAGAACAAGCTTGAACCCCGAGTGAAACACTAGAAGTGAACCCCCGATAGAAAACCATGATAATAATGAGAATCACAACTCCAAATGTACCAAACTTACACACAACAGGGTCATAAGCCGTGATCTTTTGAAATGATTCATTTACAATCGAACCAAAAGAAAAAAAACATCCCATTTTAGACAGTTTGAATCCCATGCATGTTGCTTGCTAAGTGAAGGTACAGGGTTTGACAGCTTACTGAATACACGGACTGCCTTGCTATACTACATTTGTGCGTGACCAGTGGCATGCAGACGTATGCATACATAGTAAAACTCTCAACACTAAAAAGGCATGAAAAGCCTGACTTTTTTTGGTGTTGGGATGATTGCTTAAAACCTCACCAGATGTTAGCCGTCTCGATGAGCCTAAATGAATGCATTTTGAACTGTTTACATACACATAATGAGAACACATACGTCCAGCGTGCCGAAGTCAGACAGACAGACAGACAGACAGACAGACAGACAGGTATACAGACAGAAGACGAGACAGAGGGAAAATAGTTGATGGTTTAGAGTGCCATAGTGTGTTACATTGGAGTATTAAAACAGATTTGTGTTGTGTTGTTTTGTGCTGTGTTGTGTGGTTAGGTTCTGTTGTATAAGCTAATATTATGTTTTTGTTATGTAGAGCAGCATTGTGTTGTGTGATATCGTATTGTGTAATACTGTGCTGTGTGTTGTGTTGCAATGTTCGGTTTCGATGAATTGTGGGACGTTGTAGTGTGTTGGATATGTTGATTTAGATGGTCAACGTCATGTTTAACGTGTTCTGTTGCATTGTGTTGTATCACACACACACACACACACACACACACACACACACACACACACACACACACACACACACACACGTACACAGAATCATATCTTGGTCTTCCTGTCCATGCTTTCAACTTACCGAACTTGTAAGGAGATGAATATTTTACCATTAGACGAACATAAACAGCTAACACTTGCCAAACATGTAATGAAGTGTTCAGCGCTCATGGGTGTGAACGAAAACGAGATTGCTATAAAACCTGAATCTCATTATCCAAAGAGAGCTAAGGCTATTTAGTCATATTCTACCATTGATTCTTGTACAGAAAATCTTTGTAAATAGTCCAGGGTCAGTTCTGAGACATTAGCGAAGGTGGCCATGATTTCTCCTCCAGCTTGGGAAGAGAACAGGGCACATTTTGATCTTCACCACATTAATGTGAGCAAAACTAACCAACCAAATATTTTATCTTATTTTGCAAAGATGCATATATAAGAGAAATATCCTCATCATCTTAAAGTTTACGCAGATGGTTGGGTATTGTCTAATAATCAGTGAGGTTCTGCTTTGTTTTTACCAAGGTCCTCCTTAGCTCGGCCCACGTCATTCCGGTGGCCTTCACCTCAGCGTCGACACTCCTGGCGCCAAGTCTGTTTTTGGTGTCGACCCACTTTCCGCTTTCCTTGTGGATTCCAATCCAGAGCCTGCCTGGTTACGTTGGATACAGGCTTCCGTAGCGTGTGGCCTGATCCATCCGCATTTCCGTTTTTTTTTTTTGTTTTCTTTTAAATCTCAGTTTCAATTTGGACTTGTCTTATCCTGTCCCACAGTTGTTCGTTGGAGATGACTTCCGGCCATTTGATGTTGAGGATGTTTCTGAGACATCTATTATGAATGTCTGTAGCTTTGTGGGTGTTGGTCTTGGTTACCCGCCATGTTTCTGAACTATATAGAAGAACAGACTTCACGTTTGTGTTGAAAATCCGGATCTTGTTGCAGAGTGAGAGGGCTGTTGATCTCCAGAACTGGCGCAGTGTGTTGAAGGCATGTCTTGCTTTGTTGATTCGGCATTTGATGTCTTCGTCTGTCCCCCCCATCTTTACTGACTACACTGCCCTGCCCTGCTAAACAAACTTGTCAACTTCCTCGATGTCTTCTTGGTGAAGTCGCACTGGATCTTGCTGTTTGTTGTTCACCCTCATGACCTCTGTCTTCCCGATGTTGATTTGGAGCACAGTCTTCTCAGCATCTTCTTCAGCAACATGGTATAGCTTCTCTTGTGCATCTTGCTGCTTGTGGGAGAAGAGGCTGATGTCGTCCATGAAGTCCGCGCCAGCTGTTTCGTGAAGGTCCATTGGATACCTATCCTCCGGCCTGCTGTGCACTGTCTCATGACCCAGTCAATCACCATCAGGAAAATTGTCAGCGAAAGTACACACCCTAACGGACACCGGTTTGTACGGAGAAGGGTTCCGTCAGCTTCCCATCGTGGATGCCTTGGCAGGTGGCATCTTCGTATAGTTGTTGGATGATTGGTGACGAACTTTGGTAGAAAGCCGTAGTGGTACACCAGTTTCCAGATGACGTCTCTGTCGACACTGTCAAAGACCTCCTGAAAGTCGACGAAACTGTGTTCAAGGGGGTCTGCCACACTAGGGACTGCTCGATGATAATCGCAGTGTCGCAATGGGGTCCGTACATGATCTAACTCGGCGGAAGCCTGCCTGTTCTTCCCAAAGTGTCTGTTCAAGGGGCGGTCTTCAATCACTCTTGGGTGATTCTTGTCAATACTTTCCCCGTGAGGGACAGCAGCATGATTCCTCTCCAGTTGTTGCGGGATGACAGGTCCCCTCTCTTCGGCAGCTTTACAAGATGGCTTTTCTTCCAGTCTTCTGGCACTCTCTCCTGTTCCTAGATCTTGTGTAGGAGTGGGAGTAGCATCTCAGTCAAAGTCTGGATGTCTGCCTTTAGTGCTTTGGGTGGTATGCCCTCAGGAACCGCTGCCTTGGCTGACTTGAAGAACTTCATGGCTTTGGTGATCTCTGTCTTGGTTGGGGGGTTGGTATTGATATCATGGAGCTCAGTTGGTGGTGGGATGTCAGGCGGGGCTGGTGGTGCGGGTCTGTTGTGTATTTCCTTGAAGTGCTCAGCCCATCTTGCTCTCTGGTTTTCTTCGCCTGAGATGCTGGGCTCTAAGCAACATTATCTTATCGCCTGAGATGGCATTTCCGTTCTTGTCCTTGACGAGGCGACTGGGATTTCTGGTCTTACCAGAGAGTGTTCTGGTGATCTCGTATAGTCTCTTCACATTTCTTTGGCCCGCTGCAGTCTCTGTTTCTTCAGTCAGCTCCTTGATGAAATTTCTCTTGTCTTTCCTTGCACTTCTTTTTCACTTGTCAGTTTATCTCCAGTAGCGTGCTTGTAGTTCTTGCTTCTCTTCTTGCTTCTCTTCTTGATCTTGTATCTGGCTGATCTTGTCTTTCAGATGTTTTCTGTCTGCGATCAGTGTCCATGTCTCCGTTATTAACCATTCTTTATGTTTCCTTGTTTTTTTTTTCCCTAGGATTGTTTTGCATGTTGTCTTCCAGACCTCTCGCAGACTGTGCCATTGCTCTTCTACAGTTTCCTCTGTCAGCAGGGAAAGCGCACTGAACTTTTTCCTAGGCTCTCTCCTTGAATTCTTCTGCTTTTTCTTTCTCTTTTAGGCTGTGTACATTTAACTTGTACGATGGTCTTCCTGCCTTGTCAGTGTAGGCTTTCAGTTTGGTCTTGAGTACTGCCGCAACCAGATGGTGATCTGATGCTGCGTCTGCTCCGCGCCTCGCCCTGACGTCATGCAGACTCCGTCTCCACTTTCTGCCGATGGTAATGTGGTCAATCTGGTTCTCGGTCTTGCCGTCTGGGGAAATCATGTGGTCTTGTGAATGGTCTTATGGGAAATAGAGTGCCTCTGATCATCAGGTCGTTGAAGGTACAGAACTCTGTGAAGAGGTCGCCATTTTCATTCTGCTCTCCAACACCTTGTCTAACCATGATGAGTTCTCTGTCTGTGTTGTCTGATTCCACTTTTGCATTCAGGTCTCCCATGAGGATCTTCAAGTCTCTCCTTCGTCTTCATTCCTCGTTCCTTCGTCTCCTTCGTTTTGTCCAGGGTTGCTTGGATTTGCTCATACATGTACAGACTTAAACATAAGTTAAAGGACCACACCGCAGAATGCCTTAGGTGCTTTCAAAATCAAATATCAAGTAAAGGTTAATAATTGCCAAGGTTTCTGAACGCAACAGTCGTCAGGTCTTCTCAATAAATACTGCAAGCATGCAACAGCTGCACTGACTTCCCTTGAGCGTGCAGAAAAGTGCTCTTGTTTGGCAAAACAAGCTGTTTGTCAGCAATCCATACACCTGACTCGAACTGTCTACAGGTGAACATCCTGATGCACGTGACAGCATGAAAGTATGGGAGTGCACAATGGCCATAAAAGCCGTCGAAAACCTATTCTGAAGCACAACACCAACATGCCAGCGAGACGAAAGTTGAGAAATTTCGATCGTCCCCGAGCTATCGCCTGGCTGCAGGACGGCGTAGGCGTCCGAGAGGTGGCCAGAAGGCTGTGAGTGTCGCACTCTCGGTCATCATCGTCTGAGACAGCGCCATCAAACCACAGGCACCGTCCAGGAACGGCCACCCCCAGGGCATCCCAAGAAAACCACACAACGTGAGGACCAGTACCTCTACAGGCAGGCCCTTCGGGAGAGGACAACCACCGCCAATGCCTTGAGTCAACAACTGCGTGCTTCCACCAACACAGCAGTAAGCGGGCAGACCACTCGGCGTCGCCTACATGCCGCCACCTTGCGTTCCAGGCGTCCGGTGAAGAAGCCCATGCTGACTGCAGGTCACAGGGCACGCCGACTTGCTTAGTGCCAGGACCATTTCAGGTGGACTCGTGCTCATTGGGGCCCATGTCCTGTTCACCGACGAATCGCGCTGCATGGTGAGCCCCAACGACGGCCGCATCAGGGTGTGGCGGCGCCCACAGAAGCAGCTGCGAGATGATGCTATCCAGGAGGCAACTGCTTTTGGAGGTGGCTCCATTATGGTTTTGGGAGGCATCAGCCGACACTACAGGACTCCTCTCTACCTTGTGGAGGACACGCTCAATGAGCAGCGCTACCTGCAGGAGATCTTACAGCCTCTGGTCACACGACGACCCTCCAGCAGATCGGACCCCAAGCTGTCATCCAGGATGCCGACGCCACACCACACCGCTGCAGGGCTGTCAACACTTTCATTCAGGAAGCTGGGATCACCAGGATGGCATGGCCTGCGAACAGTCCAGATCACCGTCCAATCGAGAACATCTGGGGAGAACTTGGCTGGCGAGTCCATGCAAACCGCCCACGTCCAGCCAATCAGGAACAGCTGCTGCACATCCTGCGACAGGAGTGGGAAAACATCCCCTCAGGCCATCATCGCAAACACCATCAACTCCACAAGGCAGCGCTGTCTCGATTTGTGTTGCTGCGCGGGGTGGACACATCCGTTTTTGAACAGATTAAAGAGACATGTTTTTGTGGATTTTCTTTTCCAGGGTGGGTCTCTTTACATTGCTTTATCATTGCAAAAAACATTACGCAATCCAAATGAACTTGCTTTAATTTGATTCAGAAGGGTTGCAATTAAATATCTGTACACATGAAACATTTTTGGTTTCGCTCGTGTTGCATTTGTCAGACAGATTGCAAGTGGTCCTTAACTTATGTTGAAGTCTGTAGAATTCTTCTTTGACCTCTATATCTGCCGTGTTTGCAGGAAATAGCACTGTAGGGCTGTGACTTTCCTGCCCTTTGAGTTGAATCTTGCAGTGAGGATCCTTGGTGACATTGATTCCCCAGACAGCAGTGCTCGCGTTGCCTCGGTGTCAATATTAGCGCTACTCCGTGCATGTGTGGCTGGCCTTCTTCCTGTACAGAGTAGATGATGGGGTCCCCGCCGTAAGTCTTGTCTGTCCTGTTTCCTGTCCATCTTGTCTCGCACAGGTCAAGTATCTTCAGATTGTATCTATGCATCTCTCTACTGACTTGAGCGCTTTTTCCGATCTCATACAGGGTTCTGATGTTCCAGGTCCCTATCCTGGTCTTGGGTTTGGTTGTCAGAAGAGTAGTAGTCGGTGCACACTGGCTTCCCGAAGGCTTTCACCAGCTCGCGTCATGGGCTCTACCAGAGAGGGCTCTTCCTCAACCATGTTGTTTTCAGATATTGTCGTTGCGGTTTCTGTATCAGGCTAGTTTGTACAGGATCGGGTTGTTAGCCCAATTCAAAACCCCCCAACCTGGAGGGCCAGTGAGTGCTATTCGTCTGGTCTCTACCCTTTGACCTGTCTGGCTTGGGTGCCCTACCAGCAGACGGATGTCCCGCCAGCATAGGTCTCTGGGTAATAGAGAAACGTAAGCCCCTCAACCACAACAAGGTTGCACTCCTTGAGGATACAATCAACATTGAAAGTAGTTATTTGTGTGGATTCTATGTCTGTTCTCCAAACCATCAAATTTTATTTTCAAATACCATTTCCAACAACTTTCATGTAAGTGAAACGTGCCATCTATTCATGTTTTGATATGTAAAGGAACCGATGTCACCTTCGTTGGATTCCATCGCATACTGGGGGGGGGGGGGGGGGGGGGGGGGGGGGGGGGGGGAAGGCGAGGGGGTGGCTTTCTGATAGATGGGCAAAAGAGATGAGCCAGAAATGAAAAATGCGCCACGGGACTGAATGTATCGTTTTCTTTCCCTGGAGTCAATCAACTATTAAAGCAAACCGTCTGGTGCGGATTCAGGAAACATCCCAAAATACGTTGCTTGGTGTGGCTGATAAAATACTCATTTAACAAGTTATCAAATATAAACAGGATTCCTCATTTACACGTGAAAAATATGTACGGATACAGAACATTTATCTCTTTATAATGTGAACTAAACCTTGATGCCTTTAAAAACTAAACATGCAAATAAAGCAAAATGTATTTGTTGAGAAAGAACAATAACCGGCAAGCATCTGCTGTTTGACTGTTTACATATTCAACCTCATTTACCACCATTATCAGGCATGTCATTTTGTGATGTCTTTTCAGATTTAAAGTTTGCCTTCAATGTTGTTGTTGTTGTTGTTGTTGTTGTTGTTGTTGTTGTTGTTGTTGTTGTTTTCGTCAATTTGTGGTCCAGTTAAGCATTCACTTTAAGAGTTTTGGCAGGTATGTTCTGGGGATGCTTAGAGGGACACTTATATGTGCTTAGATAACCCCATTATGCATACACTTCCATAGTCACAAACATTTATACATCTCTCTCTCATCTCTCTCTCTCTCTCTCTCTCTCTCTCTCTCTCTCTCTCTCTCTCTCTCTCTCTCTCTCTCTTCTTCTTCTTCTTCTTCTTCTTCTTCTTCTTCTTCTTCTTCTCTTCTTCTTCTTCTCTCTCTCCTTCTTCGTCTAATATCGCATTTGTGAACAGACGTAAATCTGAACACACTACTACTACTACTACTACTACTACTACTACTGCTACTACTACTACTACTACTACTACTACTACTACTACTACTACTACTACTACACACATCTATCTATCCATCTCTCTCTCTCTATCTCTCTATCTATCTATTTATATATATATATATATATATATATAGAGAGAGAGAGAGAGAGAGAGAGAGAGAGAGAGAGAGAGAGAGAGACATACATACATACATACATACATACATACATACATACATATAGTAGAAAGAAACTCGCGGAGAGCGTGGCAGCAGAGAGTCCTCAGAAGAGAAGCCCCCTTCAAGCAAGTGTTTCGGTCCTTATCTCCTGACATTCTAGGGGGGTTGGGCCACACCCGGTTCATGACTCCGGATGTCCCTCTCCTGATTTTCCCTTTTGTGATGTTGTTACTAGCCCAGACTACTTGTACAATCTCTTTGAGCGCTTGGTTGTGCCTTCATGTGTACCTTCCTTGAGCCAGGGCTACTTTACATGAACTTAGGACATGCTCCACTGTTTGTTTTCCATGGTAGAGGGGGCATGAAGGATCGTCTGTTTTCCCCCCACTTCGCCAGGTTTGCATTTGAGGGCAGAAGGTCATGTCAGATCTGAGATTGAAGCTGATCCTGAGAAGGGCCATGTGCCAAATGTCATTCCAAGTAAGACGTCTTTGGAGTGCATTCTCCACGTTGTCCATTGCCCTTGCTGGCTCTGCTGGACTGCTTTTTGGAGTTGTTTTTTTTTTTGTTTTTTTTTTTTTTTTTGGTCTTCTTCTCTTCTCATCTCCTGAATCAGCATGTCTCTTTCGGTTTTTTCTTTGGCCTTTGACCACCATTCAGTTTCGGTCACCCGCAGTCCTTGTCTGTTGGTCTGTGTCTATCCTGTTATTTCTCTGATCTTGAGACTTCCTTTTGCAGAATCGATCGTCTCTTGAACTTTCCATTTACTGCCTGTCTTCAGCTGGGGCTTGACTGCTTCTACCACCTTGTCTCCTGAGTCCTCCAGCATGCTTTGAAGTCTGATCTTCCCTGCTTTGTATTCCTCCAGGGTGGGTTTCTGTGGTAGTTTCAGCTTTGCTTGGCGACAGTACAGCGCTATATTAGTCAGACAGGGTGGGACACCAAGCCATTTCCTTGTGAACTTGTTGATTTTGGATTCCATTGCCTCCTCTATGCTGGTACAGATGTATATCATCAGAGGCCATAGGAGCTTTGGTATCAGCATGAACTGCAGACATCAGACCTTGTATTTGCCAGGGAGCCCACACTGGTCAATGGTCTCCAAGCCTTCTTTCGACATCTGTTTGGTTTATTTGGCTCTTTGTGTGTCTTTCAGCGTATCATCATACCATCTTCCAAGCTCTTGACTGGCTCTTCTGTAACTGTTGGAATGGCCTGGTTGGCAACACTGAAATACCACAGATTCGGCCACTTTTCCTTTCCTCAGTGAGAGACTCCGTGATTTCTTTGGTTTGAACTTCATTCTGGATGAGGCAACTATGTCATCCAGCCTCTCCAGCACATGACGTGTCTCGTCTTCTCTGGATGGATGAAATCATCATCCATGAAGGCCTTCAGAGAGGGCATCTTGTATCCATCGCCAAGGGCTGTTTGTCTTGCGTTGCTTGTTGCTGCTTTCAAGATGACTTCCATTGCCAACACGAACAGTATTGGGGAAATTGCACGGTGCATTGCAATGCCCACTTCCAAGTTGATCTAATCTGTTGTGTACTCCTTGGTAGAGAACCGCATTGAGAAGCCATTGAAGTACTTCTTGAGCATGTCGCAGATGTTCTTTGGCACATGGTACATCTCATGAGCTAACTCATGGGGTGCAGATCCATCTGCGTTTGCCAGATCAAGCCACACTACGTCCAGGTCTCTCTTTTCTCTTTTTTGCTCTTTGGTTTGCGCCCCAGATCATTGTGGCGTGTTCTACACAGCCAGCCACGCCTGGGATGCCACCTTTCTGGACTGACACCCAAGTACTTGTGTTTTCCATGAGGTACTTGGTCAGCCTTGCTGCCATGACAGGGAAGAAGATTTTTTTTCCTTCAGTAGTGATATTGGCCTGAACTGGCTGATGTCACTTGAGTTTTGTTCTTTGGGGATGTCCACACCATCTGCCGTCATCCACTGGTCGCTGATCTTCTGGTTTCTCCAAGCTGATCGCAGCAGCCTGTGGAGCCACTCCAGCACCTTGGGACATTTCTTGTACAGCTGGTAAGGTATTCCGTTTGGCCCTGGTGATGATTTGGCTCTGGCTTTGTCGACCACCTTCTTGATTTCCGCCAGCGTTGGAGGCTTGTCATTGAACTGTTCCTCAGGGTTGGTTTGCCACACCAGACTTGAATGTCGAGTGGTGCTTTGCTCTGTGAGTCAGAATATGTTTTCCTCACATGCTGCTCAAGAACCCCTTTGTCCACACTTAGGGTCCCAGATTTTGGCTGCTCAAACAGAGTTTCTGGCAAACTGGAAGGGGTCTCTGAAGAAGCGCTCTTGTGTCTTCTTCTTTTTGCTCTCCATCTCCCTCGCAGATTCCGCATTGCTGAGGGCGCTGTGTTTTGCTTTCAGGTCTTTCCAGAGTTTTTTTTTTTTCCAAGCCTTGTTTTTCAGCTGGCAGTGCGGTCTTCATTTACTTCTTGAGTGTTTTTCTTTTGGACCCTGATCTTGTCCATCTCTTCTTGGCGTCTGGATTTCTTGGGGGTGTTTTCTGTTTGGTAGGTAGTTTTGCTCCATAGGCGTCTCTACATGTGGCATACTTCAAGGGCCTGTACAAATTCATCATCCGAACCAACAGCGT
>JADBJO010007994.1:71259-103021 GCA_016801955.1 Conus betulinus
AATCCTTGTTACACCCGCATTTGCGCCCCAATACTCCTACCCATATCACATTCTGCATTTGCACCCCCAATACCCCCACCCTTGTCACATTCTGCATTTGCACCCCCAATACCCCCACCCTTGTCACATTCTGCATTTGCACCCCAATACCCCCACCCTTGTCACAGCCTCCATTTGCACCCCCCAATACCCCCACCCATGTCACACTTTGCATTTGCACCCCCCAATACCCCCCCCCATGTCTCACTTTGCATTTGCACCCCATACCCCCACCCATGTCACACTTTGTATTTGCTTCCCCAATACCCCCCCACCCATGTCACATTCTGCATTTGCACCCCGATACCCCCACCCATGTTACATCCTAAATTTGCACCCCCGATACCCCCACCCATGTTGCACCTAAATTTGCATCCCCGATACCCCCACCCAT
Source organism: Conus betulinus (assembly GCA_016801955.1). Classification (NCBI taxonomy): domain Eukaryota; kingdom Metazoa; phylum Mollusca; class Gastropoda; order Neogastropoda; family Conidae; genus Conus; species Conus betulinus. The sequence continues at coordinate 71,693 of JADBJO010007994.1, forward strand.
GTTGCACCCTAAATTTGCACCACCGATACGCCCACCCATGTCACACTCCCTAAATTTGCACCCCCGATACCCCCACCCATGTTACACCCTAAACTTGCACCCCCGATACCCCCACCCATGTTACACTTTGCATTTGTAACCCGATACCCCCACCCATGTTACTCTCTAAATTTGCACCCCCGATAACCCTCACCCATGTTACACCCTAAATCTGCACCCCGATACCCCCACCCATGTCACACTTTCCTTTTGCACCCCAATACCCCCACCCATGTCACACTTTGTATTTGCACCCCCAATACCCCCACCCATGTCACATTCTGCATTTGCACCCCTAATACCCCCACCCATGTTACACCCTAAATTTGTACCCCCGATACCCCCACCCATGTCGCGCCCTGCATTAGCGCCTCCTCCCCGTGACTCCACCCATGTCACGCCCAGTGACCGCCACAGCCCTACCCCAACCCAAGTAATAACCTGAATTCATCCTTCGTTTATACCCGCAACTATGTTGCACGCTGCATCTGCGAACCCCGGTTACCCATGGTATACCCTGCATCCGAATCTCACGCATCCCCACACGCCATACCCAGTATTCGCTTCTCCCCCAACCCCTTTCAATGTACGCCCATCCTTGTCGTGACCAGCATCTGTACCTCACCTTACGCCCGTCGACTGGCCGAATGAGTGACTGAACGACCGAATGTACGAATAAATGACTGAACGACCGACTGACCGAATGAATGACAGAACGACCACATGTACGAATAAATGACTGAAAGACCGACTGACCGAATGAATGACTGAACGACCGACTGACCGAATGAATGACTGAACGACCGACTGACCAAATGAATGAATGAATGATTGAATGAATGAATGACAGAACGACCGACTGACCGAATGAATGACTGAACGACCGACTGACAGAATGAATGGATGAACGACCGACTGACTGAATGAAAGACTGAACCACAGATTGGACGAATGAATTACTGAACGACCGACTGAATGTCTGAACGACCGACCGAATAAATGGCTGAACCATTGACTCACCGATTGAACGAATGAATGAATGATCGAAGAAACAAACACATGAATGACCGAACGTCTGATTAACCGACTGAACGAATGAATGACTAAACGATTGACTGACCGACTGAACGAATGAATGACTGGACGGTCGTCTGAACAAATGAACAAACAAACGATCGACTGGACGACTGAACGAATCAATGACTGGACGCCGGTCTGAACGAATGAACGATCGACTGATCGAACTTACGACTGGACGACGGACTGAACGAATAAATGAATGAACGATCGACTGACCGCCTGAACAAACGACTGACTGAACGGCCGACTGAGCGAATAAATGATTGAGCGGACTACTGAAGGAGTAAACGATAGACTAACCGACTGAAAGAATGAATGACTTGACGTCCGACTGACCGATCGACTGAACAAATGACTGACTGAATGACCGATTGATAGAATAAATGACTGAACGACCGACTGCACAAATGAAAGACTAAACGATCGACTGAACAAATGAACGATTAACTGGCCGACTAAACGAGCGACACACACACACACACACACACACACACACACACACACACACGCGCGCGCGCGCGCGCGCGCACACACACACACACACACACACACACACACATGCCTGTAAATGGACAGTTTCAACATCCTTGTAAAATCAACCTCTACACGTCGAAAGGAACGAAGTGTGATCCAGATTACAATTCCAACACGCATACACGTGCGTGCGTGCGTGCGTGTGTGTGAGTGTGAGTGCGAGTGTGTGTGTGTGTGTGTGTGTGTGTGGGGGGGGGGGGGGTGTTCATATGTATTTGTGAGTCTGCTTTTTGTTCGCACGTGTGGCAGAATGTGTGCGCTCGCGCGCTCGCGCGCGCGCGTGTGCGTGCGTGCGTGCGTGTGTGTGTGCGCGCGCGCGCGCGTGTGTGTGTGTGTGTGTGTGTGTGTGTGTGTGTGTGTGTGTGCGAGTGTGCGTGTTTGTGCGTCCGCCCGTATGTACGTGTGTGTGTGTGTGTGTGTGTGTGTGTGTGTGTGTGTGTGTGTGTGTGTGTGTAGCCTAGCTAATGAACGTAACCGCACAGGTACATGTATGTGTGTGCATATGCGTGTAGCCACGTAGCTATTTGTATATGAAATGGCTGATCAGTAATAACCGATTACAAGAAAAATGTTTGAATGAAACGAGTTAGAAAAAGATAGAGATCATAGATCATTTAAAAGAAAAAAAATCAAATGGAAAAAAAGGTAAAATCATACGTAAAGTAAGTACCACACACAAAAAAAAAAACAGATGAAGCAATCTGTAATCTTTAATGTCATAACAGCCAAATACAACCAACAACTTGAAAGGCAAAACGTGATAACAAGAAAAAGAACCCTATTATAATCTTTAATGTCATAACAGCCAAATACAACAAACAACTTAAAAAGAATGTCAAAACATGATAAAAAGAAAAAAGAATCCTATTCCTACATTCTAGGTTTCCTTTTACTTTATTGAAAACAACTTTGATTCTTTACAAACTAAGTACGGAAAATGTTCGACGGACACTGAAAAAAGGTCGTATTAGTCCGTGCCTTCTGTGTCAGTATAATAATGCAGATCATCGAGTAAATAGAGGAAAAATTGAATGTGATCAGACTGGGAAATGAAACAAACTGCAGCGTTACCAGAACACGACGAAAAAGCGGAAGAGCACACAACTCACCCTCTCTCCCACTGCCCCTCTTTCAACTTCATTCACCACTTTGGCTTCACCACGGGAGTATTGCGCATGTTAATGTCTGTATCGTTTTGTCGCTGAGGAAGGCTTATTGCCGAAAATTTCTGGTCTTGTTTTGTGTCGTGCATTAAAGTGCGTTACTTCACACTTTGTTTTGTGTGCTCTTCCGCTTTTTCGTCGTGTGATCAGATTGTTTTTAAGGGTGGTTCGGAATTATATTTTACAATCCCTCTGGATTGTGAACTCAAATTAAAACAACATGGCGTATTCTTTTCCTCATGTGTGTGTGTGTGTGTGTGTGTGTGTGTGTGTGTGTGTTAAGGGGGGACTAATAGGTAAGATACGATGCATTGTGTGCAATTTTTGCAACCATGTCAGAGACAACAAGGGACACGGAAACGTGACAGATGAAAGACATGGTAGTGAGAATGGTAAAATGACCGAATGAGATTGGAAATAAAAATATCAGTTTTGTTACGTTTTGTTTTTATCATAGAATGCAGAATACCGATGATCATGGTGTACTTTCTGTAGGTGGCATGTTAAAGTATAATTTTTACTATCCACCACCGTAAATATGAAATGACTAGATTCACAGTTGCATTTTTATGAACTTTCAAGGTTTCGGGAGGGGGGGGGGGGGGGGGGGGGTTATGAAAAGAAGAGACGTCTTCCACTATTCAAGGCAAAGAAATTATAATGTCTACTTCTTACAAGATACACATTTTGATCCTAAACTTGATAAACACTACTATGCAGAATGGGGGTTTACTTCCTTCTTTTGTTCAAATGGTACTAATTCAAGAGGTGTGGCCATACTTTTTAATAACAATTTTGAATTTATAATAAATGGCGCATATAGCGATAACGCAGGAAATTTTCTAATGCTACAAGTTCATACACTGGACTCAGATTTTGTCTTGGTGACTATAATTGCACTTACTAGGGATAATCCTGATTTTTATGAAGTAGTAAATAAGAAAATAGAAGATATAAACAGCGTTAATCTTATTATTGCAGGATACTAGAATTAACATTAAACCCAAACTTAGATTATTATGATTACAAACATGATAATAATGTGAAGGCTAGAGAAAAAGTACAGGAGATGGTAGATGACAATTTCTTGGTAGATATTTGGAGAGAATGCAATCTACAATTACAGCAGTTCACTTGGAGAAGACGTAACCCAGCAGAGCAGACTAGACTTGTTTTCTTAGTTCTGAGAATGTATGCAGTTACATTACCTCTGCAGATATTTTGCCAGGACATCGAACTGATCATTCATTGGTAACAATGGAAATGACTTTTGGAGAGCAAAACAAGAATGATGTAACGTTCATTGTTAAAAGATCAGGAATACATTAACGAAATAAATGGTCTCATAGACATGATAGTTTCACAGTATGCCGCGACCCCGTATGGCAGAAATAAACTACCGGAAATACCAACTTCAGATATCCACAATACTATCTCAGACCAGCTACTCCTTGATGCTTTATTGATGGAAATTTAAACGGAAACCATCCTTTACTCTACAATGAAAAAGAAAGCCAATAAAGGGCTAGAAAACGGTCTAGAGAATAAAATTGAAGAGTTAGAAGAAAAAATAATAATAAAAACAATCATATGATCCAATAAACAGAAAACAAACATTGAAAATTAAGAGAAATTAGGCAAAAGAAAATGCAATGTTTTTAAACACGCTCAAAAGCTAGATGGGTCGCTGAAGGTGAAAAAAATAACGAAGTATTTTTTGTGGTTTAGGAAAATAAAACTATATGAATAAACAAATGGAAAAAAATTGTACGAAACGATGGCACCCTTTTAGACAAAACGAGTGATATTGTCTATGAAACAAAATCCTTTTACGAAAAGTTGTATGAAAAAAAGACACGATCAACTGTGAAATAGAAGAAATGGTACAAAATATACCCTAATTGTCGGAAAGTTAAGCCCAAAGCTTGGAAGGTAAAATAACGCTTTAAAAAGGCACACAGTCTTTGAAAAATATGAATAACGGTAAGAGTCCAGGGTCGGATGAGTTTACAGTAGAGTTTTTAAGGGTTTTTTTGGCGGAAACAAATTGGTGAGCTGGTCATGAGGTCTATAAACGAATGATTTATTAAAGGAGAAATGTCTCAAACACAAAAGGAAGGAATAATTATGTCTCCCAAAAGATGGTAAATCGAGAAAATATCTAAAAAAAAAAAAAAAAAAAAAAAAAAAAAAAAAAAACTGGGGACCAATCTCTCTTTTAAATGTTGTGTACAAAATTAGTACAACATGTATTTCTATGGGATTAAAGGAGGTTTTCCCAAAGCTTATTAACGAAGATCAGTCAGGATTTATGACTTATATATATATATATATATATATATATATATATATATATATATATATATATATATGGGCAATACTGTAAGATTAACATATAATATTATTCATTTCTGCAAAGTACAGAAAACTGCAGGACTATTGTTGGGTATAGAGTTTGAAAAGGCATTCGACTCTCTTGACTGGGGTTTCATGTTGAAAGTTTTAGACGCATATGGTTTCCATAAAGACATAAAAAGTGGATCAAAACTTTCTATTACAATATCAAATCAACAGGCCTAGTAAACGGTCAATCGTCTCTATGGTTCGAAATAAAAAGAGGCTGCCGACAGGGTGACCCGATTTCACCATATCTATTCATACTCTGTGCTAAAATCTGAGCAATTATAATACGAGAAAACGCAAGCATCAAAGAAATTCAAATAAGACAAACAGAACATAAGATATCCCAATTTGCCGATGACACCGAACTATTCCAACACGGGGACAGAAAAAAAACATTTGAATTAACTTTCAAGGTATTAACAGATTTTGGAAACAGATCGGGATTACAACTTAATGTTGGAAAAACGTTTGTTGTTTGGCTCGGCAGAAAGATGAACAGTGACATCAAAATCATGCCACACCTAAAATTTAAATGGAATCCCCCGAAATTTAAAATTCTTGGTACATATTTTTCTAATAACCTGGAAGATTGTGCACAGCTAAATGTCAATGAAAAATTCCAAGAAATGAAAATGTTATTAAATATATGATGAAGCGATTGATCATCCCCCCTTGGAAGGGTTGCTATACTAAAATCAATGGTTCTGTCAAAACTAGTTCATCTATTTCTGCTAGTTCCAAACCCTCCCAACAACGTTATTGAAAATCTCAACAACAAAAAAATGCTTTAAGTTTATATGGAACGATAAACGTGATAGCATTAATAAGAACACGTCAGTTAAAAATATACGTGACGGTGGAACGGGAATACCAAATAATGACTGCTATATGAATGCATGGAAATTAACGTGGAGTCGAAATTTGCATAATAATAATCATAATGGAAACAAGCGTTCTTTCATTGTTTTAAAAGACGCTATTTGGTACTGATTTCTTCTCCAAATATAAGCAAACCAATAAATTTGGGAAGGGCACTTTTGAGATATATCAAATGTTTAGAAATAAAATCGAACCTGAAACACCACAGGAACTTATAGCGGAACCAATATTCTATAATGAGAATATGAAAATTGGCGGGAAACACAAAATGGCATATTTTGAATCTCAGGGAAAAATAACTTGACGTTTTGGCAGATTTTCTTGACCATGTCATCAGGTAACGCAGCTTCATACCAAGACTTCTGCTCAAAGTACGACATCGCGTTAAATCCACCAATATATTTAAGGTGCGTGACCTCCATTAGCAAATGCGCAAAAAGGACCAGTATAACAATTGAAGATTTTAAATGAGACAGTGAGCCTAAGTCAATGCATATGTTAATAGAAAAAGTAAGGGGTTCAAGATTATTCTACGACGTGCTTATAGAAGATAGAAAAGAACCCACAATCTTGCAATAAATGGAAACTATTTGTTTAAAAGATTGGAAAAGTTGTTTTGAAAAAAACAATCATCAAAATTAACGAGAAAAAAACTCGGATGGTTCCAGGTTACAGTTCTCCATCGTATACCGGCGATAAATGTGGTATTGAGAGAAATGGGAATAGTACAAAGCAACAGCTGTAGTTTGTGCTTGGGAGAAAAAGAAAGTTTAAAGCACGCTCTGTGGGAATGCGTTCACACACAAAACTCTGGATAAAGTTTCGAAACCTCTCAAAGCACATTGTCCAAATAGAGATAAAGTAGATTTAAACGAACTCATCATCATTCTTGGTATTGATCAAAATTTTAAGAGTGACCATGTTTTTTTTATTATATTTTATTGTCCGCAAAACTTCATATATATCAATGCAGACTGGACAAAATAATTTCTCCACTTACTTAACTCATCCGGAACAAGATGAAAATGAGATATTAAGATAGAACTTTTAACCATAAACTGTTGATGAAATCTGATCAACACGAAACTGACTGGGGTTGCTACAAATCCATAACGGAAATTGAAATTAAGATCACCTTATACATATTCTTAATCAAAGCTGTGTTTTACACATCCAGTCACTACCTCTTAATCCATATTTCCACCATTCTCATTATGATACCCAGCCTAAACCTTATTATAGTTATGTCTTCGGATTCATAAATTGAGTCACACAGAAAGTATAACTGGATATGAAACAAAACAAGCAACGAGTTAAATCATATATATATATATATATATATATATATATATATATATATATATATATATATATATATATATATATATATATGTTTTAGAGAATGTGAGTGAGAGAGAGACAAAGCGACCGAGTGAGCCCGAGATAAAATAAGAAAATGGAAGGGAGGAGAGGAGGGATGGGTTTTAGAAGAAGGATGAATGAGACAGAAAAGACACGATCATGAAACTATTACTTCAAAATATTTACTTCGCGTCATAGTACGTCTCTTCTAATTCTAATTCTGGTGATAAACATTTTCTTACTGAAAATAAGTGTCTCCGCGAGAGATCATATCCCAAATTGATAAAACCCCTTAGTTGCGTGTATGTATGTTATATGGTTATTCATTGTTATATATGTGTAAACATGTGGCACACCGTTAAGTTTATTGCAAACTGTGTTTACTAGAAAATGTATATATATTGTAGAAATATTGAAAACATGTTGGGGATACGTTATATATAAATCTACCTACTGCTCGATGGATGATTATATGATCGTAATAAAGAAATGTTTTAAAAATGGCATATTTTGAATCTCAGGGGAAAATAACTTGACGTTTTGGCAGATTTTCTTGACCATGTCATCAGGTTACACGGTGAATACCACCATTTGTCTTCATGGTCTACCAGCTCCATCGATCTCAAAGCTTTTAGTGGGGAAGAAAAAATACGAGTATTCACTAACTTTGCTAAACAGTCTCCTGATGACTTCATTGTCACGAGGATGCCATTTATCTCTGTACAGGCAAAGGGAACAATGCCAAAAGCGAAACTTTTCTCTTACAATACATGAAATCAGACAGCACCACACTTTCATACTTTCAGTGTTTTCGTTCTACGTACAAGTCATAGTCCGTCTGATTTTAGCAACTCAAAGCGTGTCATTTAGATATGATCCTGGCAAATCTGGATGTAGCTGACAGAACTTCGCTCAGCGTACAACAGTAAACAATGGGTTTTATCAATGTCACCTCCGCAAGGCTCTACAATGATATTGCATTGTAAGCTAGCTCTCTTATTTGGCGTCTAACACTATGAGCAAGTAAACACGATAAAAAGAAAACAGGAAACACTCAGTATGACTCAGTATATTTTCCCCAAAGGCAGTATCAGAGATGTTGAAAGAGTAATAAACAAAACGATCTGCAATACACAATATCAGCAATCGTCATGTTGACAACTTGCACCACACAATAAGATGGAAGCCAGCCTATGCGTGTTTCTGTCGTCTACAGCAGTTGACTTAGGATTCACGTCTAAACTCACCTCCTGGGGAAATATTTTCAGTCATGATACTGCACGTCACTTTCGTTTAAAGGAAGTCAAACTACACCAGAGGCGAAGTAATTTCAGACGTATGCCCTAACCCACATTCCATCCCACTTTCCCCTCCCCTCTTGATACACACATCTAGTACAAATGCCACTTACAGCTGGGCTGGAGTAGTTTTTCAACTATGTCTGAAGACACACCAATACTGAACGCATGACTACACGGGAGATGGGGATTCTTGGCTCTCATATCTAGACTATACCCGTTCAACAAACGTTATCTTGCACATGTAACGAAACTGAGCTGGGTCTATTTACTCTAATCAGTCCAAGGCAAATGGTTGTGTGGTGGATAGCTGGAGTAGTGATTTGGGCATTGTGGCCAACCCCCTTCCTCATCGCCTACAATTTGAACAAGGGGACGGGGAGTGATTTGTCCTGAAAACCGAACCTACGGCCATCAACAAACGTACACAGCATATGTACAGGGAGTGGTTTTGATTTTATGCCCATTCTCACTCCTCCCATCACCTACCCTCTCCCCTATGCACCCCATCTACTCTCATCAACACAATCATGAGAGAGTGGTGGATCGGTCAGATTTAATGTTGTATGAATAATGTCTTAAACAATTGAACCTTCGACGTGGCATCTCACCTAGGTTGACATGACAATCAAATCACATTTATGACAATGCTGTGCATTCAAAATAAATGGAAAAATCGGAATTAGAACTCTAGAACACAAATCAAAGTTAGGCAAAATCCGAAGTTTATGAACGACAATAAAAGCAACAAATGATATCAGAAAGACCCCTTCGTGAGCAAGGGTCGTGTTCAAAGAAGGGAGTTCAGCAGAATGGGCATGGTGCACATCGTCATCAGTACCAGCACTGAAGAACCATGGAGGGGTGGAGCAAAAGAAAGGTCACCGGGCTCTATCCCTTCCCGGCCTGAACACACACACACACACACACACACACACACACGCACGCACGCACGCGCGCGCGCGGGCGCGCGCGCACACACACACACACACACACACACACAGCCGTTGCATCAGAATTGATGTTAAGAATACAACATGCTACTATTATAGCATTTATACAAGCTAGGCCAAGAGATTTAGGAACCATTTAGAGTAACCTATTCCCTGACGAAGATACCACCAGCCAAAGAAACATCCAATCACGAAAGTGTTAAGCAGCCAAAGAAAAAGTGAATCATGAAAGTGAAGTGCTTAACAGACACAAAAGTGAATCGTGGGAGTGCCTAGCAGACAAAGGACACAGGACCATAAACGTGATTAGCAGATAAAGAAAAGTGAACACTTAAAGCTCCAGGCAGCCAAAGGAAACTGGATGATGAAAGCGCTGAGCTGCGAAATGAAGCTGGATCTTAAACGTGCCTAGCCGCTAACAAAAAGTGAATAATACGTTTTTAGCATCTGTAGAGATGTGCATAATAAAGATGCTCAGCAGCCAAAGAAAAGTAATGACAAAAAAAGTGATAAAAGAAGTGCTCATTAGCTAAAGAGAGCTGGATCGTAAAAGTGCTAAGCAAAGAGGTGGATCATGGAAGTGATTAAGAGCCATCAAAAAGTGGCCCATAACAGTGCCTAACCACAAACAGAACGTGGAGCATGAAAGTGTTTCAGACACGCAATGTCGAAAACCCTTTTCTGCAGGCTGAAGGTGCTCAGGCTGTTAAGGGGAAGAGTGGTGGGGGCGGGAGGGGGGAGGGGGGAGGGGGAGGGGAAGGAAAGGGGGAGGGGGGACTCTCCAATAGCAAAGATTCAAACGTAAAGGATAGGATCGCTAAGGACAAGACACTCCTGAAGTGGAAACTTTATCCGTTATCCCAAGCTTCTGGAAAATATCGCTTCTTAAAACCGAGCGATCAGCACTCAATAATGTTGTGTTAGAGAGAGAGAGAGAGAGAGAGAGAGAGAGAGAGAGAGAGAGAAAGAAAACGAAACTGAAACGAAATAATATTTTGTCAGGGTAACAAGATAGTCAGTGGCAGTGTGGGTGGGTACGATGTCCATGGAACTGACGAAGATAGCTAAGCCAATGATATGACAAAGGGGTTTACCATATTATCAGTCGACGTGTCTGTGAATCTGCTGTCTCGAAATATGTGTGGCATCCCATGGAAAGTAACATATCCGCACTTTTTCTTGCTGATTAAGCAACATCGTATCGCTGCTTTTCCAAAAGTAAGTAATCAAATGCAGGCCTTCACATTTATTCTAGCTGATTTCCAAGTCCTTGATCTTTGGCAGTGTACTCTGATGTGCACTGTCCAGTTAAATGAACATTTAGTGTGAATGATATATCAGCAATGTCATCACAATGGATGTATATGCATTGATGTTATGAAGTATTTTGATGAGGAAATTGTTAAAGGAAAAAAAATGTGAAACTACTCCTTTCCAATGTAGGTCTAAGGGATATACAGATCAAGAACCCTCATTTGTAGCAGCTTTCGACACTATGAAAACGAGAGACAGAGAAACAGTTCAATGACAGTTTCTTCAATGCTCCTGATAGCAACTTCATGCTGTACGAAAATGCTGACACCATAATTTATTAAATGAATGATATTTTGAAACAGAATGATAATGAAACTGGCCTATTTCCCCAGAATGCAGGGAGCTAACGTGTCTGCAAAAGGCAGGAAAAGCCTTGTGCACTGTTTGAAATCAAGCGCGAGAAGAATGTAAGGCTTTATAAGGCAACAAAAAGTGACATGCTTGGTTACGTGATAAGTCTTAAAAGTATCGTGAACAATCCGGTACATCATATGAAAAAAGTTAACAAGCATTTCAAAAAGTATCAGACAGATTTGATTGAAAACATTGAAATTTAACAAGAGGTCTCAAAGCATACTGGAAAACTATTAACGGCACAAACACGAGTAACAACAACACGTAGTATCCTTGGTGACACTCGAATGTTTGTTAGAGAACGTCAGAAAGTATCTAAAACGACACAATTTCATGCGATGAAAATTATTTCTTTTTTCTTGTAACATGACAAATACATGTTTTGCCGCTATTAAAAAAAAACAAAAAAAAAACAACAACAACAACTCCTTCAGTTAAAGTGAAATTGTAACAGGAGCTACAATTTTGAAACCAAATAGATCGTGGATTTGACCAGATTACACAGAAATTTTGAAAGCCTCTTCTCATATAATATATACTCTTTTTAAGACAAATGTTTGATATAATCCTTTGTGCTGGGAAAGTGCGAAATGACCGGGCTACTGGCATTCTTTGGTAAACGAAATGGAGATGAAAACGACTCTACAAATGATCTCACGTGATACACAAATGTCCTAATGATTGAATTGTTAACGCACCCCCCCCCCCCACCCCCCACACCACCCTGCATATTCCGCAACTGAACCTGAACAGGCTGGGTTCGGAGCAAAACCATCAACGAAAGACCACATTTATATGCTTCCTTCTGTTGTTGACATTTATTCTCACAAAAAAAGATAAAAGACTGTGCTGTTTCTAGATTTGTCTATTTGGAAGCATTCCAATAAAAGAACAATAAATTTTGCACAGATGTACCAAACGGAATTGGATAAATTATCTTCATATATGAAGAACAACGGATTCGAACTATCTGGAGAAGAAAAAAAAATGTCTTATGTTGTTTAACAATGGTGAGAACCCAAAGACTCTACCCTCGCTTTTGCTAGATGGTCAGAGTCTGGAATATAAACAAAAAGTTAAGTTCTTGGGGGTGTTTGGGAACTCCTAATCTGAACTGGAAAACACATATTGAAAACGTATTGATAAAACAAGAAAAAGATTAAACATTCTTAAAATTATATGTTATCAACCATGGGGTCAGGACTGTCATACCCTTTTACATATATACATCTCTTTAGTCTGATCGAAATTGACTTATGGTCAGGAAGAGTATTTCTCTGCGCCTAATTATCTTTTAAAGAGATTGCAAAGCTTGGATAGTAAGGCCATGAAATTAGCTCTGGGAGTCCCAGTACACAAAAACTCATAGATGTTATAAAGAAACAAGTATATTCCCTGTAAATGAGAAGCGAATATTGGATTATCCAATTATATTGTCAGACGTCTTTGTGTTGAAAATTCAGTTACTGAAAAATACTGATTGATTCCAGTAAAGATTTTCCTAAGAGGTCTAAAAAACATATCTTACATTCAACCAATTAGAAAGTACACACCTGACATTATGTCACATTGTAAGATTGATATTACTGCTATACCAGAATTTCCTGCAGTACCTCCAATGCCTCCTTGGGAGCATAAATGCTTCTTTTGATTACAAATACACTTTGTTACAGAAAAGTGATAATGTAAATATTTTAACAACTAAAGTTCGTGAACAGTTTAGAAAACAATTATCCAAATCATTTAAAAGTGTTTACAGATGGGTCGGTAATGGAATCCTCTGACAGTGGTTCAGGCTTTATAATACCAACCTTAAATGTCAGGAAATCATATTATGTAGGAAAAGGGTTTTCAATCTATACCTCAGAATTATATGTAATACCGAAGCCTTTGACATACATATATGGTACATCGATTGTTTTCTATCAGATGTTACTTTGTGTTGATTCCAAATCTGTTTACAGTCACCAGAGCGTTGGGACTGCAAAGTTAGAAAAGATTTGCTTTTCAAAATAAAACATCTACTGCATTGTTTCATTACACTAGGCATAATAATTGATTCTTGTTGGATCCCATCTCACTGTGGTATAAAGTGGAATGGAATAGCAGATAGTCTTGCAAAAGGAGGAAATAGAAAGACCGAAAATTTAAACAATCTCTTAGATCTATCCTCGTGAATTAATCCAAATTATGGGGAAAATATACGCATAAGCAGAATTTCTAGTCAAAAAAAATGGCTACTTTACCGTCGTGCCCAAGACACATTGTTAGATTAATTCATAAATTAAGGCTGAACTTGGAACACTAAATATTCTCATGGTGTTTTTTGTGTGAATGCAAAGAAAAACATTTCTGTACATCATCTTTTGTTTGAATGCTCAGTGTTGACCCCACTCTATGAGGAGAAAGGTATTCAGATGAACAACTTTGATAATGCCGATACTGTCTTATATGGTTCATATGTTGCTGAAATTGCCATGGTGATTTCGCAGTCACAGGTTGCAAAATTTTTATAAAGATCAACAATTTTGTGCGTACCGCTAGGGTATTTCACTCATGTCATATGCATATATCAGATGTGGCGGCAGATGGTGTGTACATCCCCAAAGAGCAAAACTCAAGTGACATCAGCCAGTTCAGGCCAAAATTACTACTGAACGTCGAAGGGAAAATCTTCTTCTCTGTCATGGCAGCAAGGTTGACCAAGTACCTCATGGAAACAAGTACTTGGATGTGTCAGTCCAGAAAGGTGGCATCCCAGGCGTGGCTGGCTGTAGAACACGCCACAATGATCTGGGACGCAATCCAAAGAGCAAAAACAGAAAAGAGAGACCTGGACGTAGTGTGGCTTGATCTGGTGCCAAAGAACATCTGCGACATGCTCAAGAGTAGTACTTCAATGGCTTCTCAATGCGCTTCTCTACCAAGGAGTACACAACAACATTGGATCAACTTGGAAGTGGGCATTGCAATGGGCTGTGCAATTTCCCCAATACTGTTCGTGTTGGCAATGGAAGTCATCTTGAAAGCAGCAACAAGCAACGCAAGACAAACAGACCTTGGCGATGGATACAAGATGCCCCTCTCTCAAGGCTTCATGGATGACACTACAGTGATTTCATCCAGAGAAGACGAGACACACGTCATGTGCTGGAGAGGCTGGATGACATAGTTGCCTCATCCAGAATGAAGTTCAAGCCAAAGAAATCACGGAGTCTCTCACTGAGGAAAGGAAAAGTGGCCGAATCTGTGTGGTCTTCAGTGTTGCCAACCAGGCCATTCCAACAGTTACAGAAGAGCCAGTCATCAAGAGCCTTGGAAGATGGTATGATGATACGCTGAAAGACACACAAAGAGCAAAAGAAACCAAACAGATGTCGGAAGAAGGCTTGGAGACCATTGACCAGTGTGGGCTCCCTGGCAAATACAAGGTCTGGTGTCTGCAGTTCATGCTGATACCAAAGCTCCTATGGCCTCTGATGATATACGACGACATCTGCACCAGCATAGTGGAGGCAATGGAATCCAAAATCAACAAGTTCACAAGGAAATGGCTTGGTGTCCCACCCTGTCTGACTGACATAGCGCTGTACTGTCGCCAAGCAAAGCTGAAACTACCACTGAAATCCATCCTGGAGGAATACAAAGCAGGGAAGATCAGACTTCAAAGCATGCTGGAGGACTCAGGAGACAAGGTGGTAGAAGCAATCAAGCCCCCAGCTGAAGACAGGCAGAAAAAATGGAAAGTTCAAGAGGCGATGGATTCTGCAAAAGAAAGTCTCAAGATCAGAGAAATAACAGGACACACACAGACCAACAGACAAGGACTGGGGGTGACCAAAACTGAATGGTGGTCAAAGGCCAAAGGAAAAAAAGCCAAAAGAGACATGATGATTCAGGAGATGAGAAAAGAAGACACCAAAAAAGACTCAAAAAAGCAGTCCAGCAGAGCCAGCAAGGGCAATGGACAACGTGGGAGAATGCACTCCAAAGAAGTCTCACTTGGAATGACATTTGGCACACATGGCCCCTCTCAGGATCAGCAGCTTCATTCTCAGATCTGCATATGACCTTCTGCCCTCAAATGCAAACTGGTGAAGTGGGGAAAAAACAGACGATCCTTCATGCCCCCTCTGCCATGAAAAACAAACAGTGGAGCATGTCCTAGCTCATGTAAAGTAGCCCTGGCTCAAGGAAGGTACACATGGAGGCACAACCAAGTGCTCAAAGAGATTGTACAAGTAGTCTGGGCTAGTACCAACACCACAAAAGGGAAAATCAGGACTCCAAAAGCACCCGCAACATTCTTCACGGCAGGAGGCAGCGAATCATGGCCAAGAACAACAGTGCCACTCGGAACATGCAGGCAGAGTCTGCTGGACGGGGCAGATGACTGGGAGTGCACTGCAGACCTCCCAGAATGGAAGAGTCACCAGAGATCATCAGCAAGAGTGGCATGAGACCAGACATAGTAGTCCACTCTCAGTCAACCAAGCAGCTGATCATGATCGAGCTCACGGTGCCATATGAGAACAGAATGGAGGCAGCTCAAATCTACAAGACTGAAAAGTATGCTGATCTGGCAAACAGCCTGAGGAGAGAAGGCTATCAGGTCAAAGTCCTCACTGCAGAAATTGGAGCTAGGGGGTTTGTAGGAACGTCTGCATACAGCCTCATGAAAACAGCTCTCAGTTGCAGGGAGGGAAAAAAAAACAGAGCACAGATATCAGGTGTCCCAGTGGCTCAGTGGTTAGTGCGCGAGTCATTAAGTGGAAAATGAGCATGTCCAGAAGGGCATGGGTTCGAATCCCAGCCATGGTTCGTCCCGAGATGGGAAAAAAATGGGGCAGCAGAAGGACATCCGGAGTCATGAACCGGTTGTGGCCCCAACTCCCCTAGAGTGTCAGGAGTTAAGGGCCGAAACACTTGCTTGAAGGGGGGCTTCTCTTCTGAGGACTCTCTGCTGCCACGCTCTCCACGAGTTTCTTTCTACTACTTTTGAGAAATTTGCATAAAAAGTATCTAGATCGTCATTCTCAATTGGTGATGTATTTTGCGACACAAGAAAAGTTTGAAAGGCTTCCCAGTTGGCCAGTTTATAGTTACATTTGGAATGTTGAATTCAGAGATAGATGGGTCATCAGATATGTTTTCATTTAAAAGTATTGTAATGGGAAGAAGATCACCCCAAACAATCTTCCATCGTGGACCAGCTATAGTTTACTGCTATGTTTGAGGAACAATCGATATATCTATTCCACTCGACTTGTGACTGACTAGATCAGGAATTCTCGTAATTCTACCGTCGTTTAACAAAATTAAATGCGATTCAACGATATTTCCAACAAATCTATAAGATGTCACTTTACTACAACTTGTATCCCAAAAGGCGCATGAGCATTAAAATCGCCCATAAAAATCCACTTCCTCTTTGTAAAATCAGTATGTTTTAACCACTCTGTGTCATCCCCTTCAGGACCATTAGGATAGTACACGGAAAGAACATTATAAACTGATTCCTTATTTACTCTGATGGCAACACCTGTGGCAAACATACCTTGTTTATCGATAGGCACTGGTAGTGGGCTTATATTTGTAAAGTCAATGTCAAGTCTAATATAAATAGCTGTTTGCACATTTTTATTTACCCCACTGATACTGCAAAAAGGAGGGTAGTAATAGTTTTTAAGTTTGGGAAGCCTTTTCTTTTCCACATTCAATGATTGGAGCGCTAGCACGCAATAGTTTTTCTCCAAAACATGACTCTCAAAAGATAACAGGTTAGTGGAAATAGATTTCGTGTTCCACTGAAACATTGTGAAAAGGTTGTTTGGATCTAACTCCATAGTAGACCGTATTTACAGGCATAACTGTAGTTTTTTTTTTTAAGACTCTTATTGTCATGCACGTATATTTAATCATAAATATCATTGGTAATATCCCTGCGAAAGTAGGTGGGTGGTAATAACCAGGAATGTCAGGCAAATTGCTGCTGTTAACCTTAAATTTGGAGTAATAAAAAAAACAAACAATTTTATATACTGATTTAAATACAAAGTATTTCTAACAATAGAACCACAGTTCCATTGCAAAATGTTGTTTAGATATTTGAACATTTTCATGAAAATCTAAGCAAAGATCAGTTTTAACCGAAGACTTACAGTAAGCCTTGGATGATACGTCGAAGTAATTCTCTTTTAAGGACACTAAAAGTTAGCATAAAAAACAAAGTTGCAATTTTTCATGGGGTAAAATTGCATGTTCTCATAATGGTCAAAGACGTGGAAGTTGTTTGCGAGGTTAAATGGGCACTGACTTTAATTGCAATAACAAGTTTGACGTTGCCCAGAAGAAGAAAAAAAGTATATGATGACGTTTCCGACCTATGTTTGTACGTATAAAGAAATGATCTAATCAAGTAGGCTATTCAAGATTATTTTCCATCCTGAAAACTATGTATCTTTATTACCACAACACGACCTTTGTAAATTGCATAGCATTGCATAATAGTTAACTATGCAAAGTGGTCGTTGTGATAACAAACCAAGAGAAGAACGAGTTTACGAGTTGTTTCAGCTGTCAGAAATTGAGGTAGCATTTCGCCACGCTTTAATGTAATTATTTCACCAGCTTCTGAACTCCATAACGTTTAGCTATGACAGAAAAAAAATCACAAATTCATATGCCTTTTGCATATCCTAATGCATAGTTTGTAATAACTACGGAATGAAACACACAGCCAGAAACATCAACTGCAGGCGAGTGTGGATTACCTGTGTCCCCACAGTGTACAGTTTGCACAACTGCGTGTGTGTTGAGAATTCTGAAGATTTGTACAAATTCATTTACACTGGGAGTTCTTTTAAAGCTTTGGCTTTTTATTTTATTCTATTATTTTATTTATTTTATTTTATTTTATTTCATGTTTTTCATTTTATCATTTATTTTTATTTATTTTGAGAGAGAGAGAGAGAGAGAGAGAGAGAGAGAGAGAGAGAGAGAGAGAGAGAGAGAGAGAGAAGAAGAGAGAGCAGAGAAAGAGAGAACCAGAAAGAGAGAGAGAGAAAGATACTCACACGGAAACATCACTGGATCTTCGTTGACCCACGATTCGCCACCTTTTGTACAGGTGTATTTCTTTTGAATTTCACTAATTTCTGTACTGTGATTCTCCTGACCTTCCAATATTTGTCTTTTCCAATGGATGATCGCTTGAGATAAACTGCTACAATCTGAAAGGGCATTTCACTTTACAAATATACTCCCCTGACTATCTACATCATCCGTAAGCGTCGACCAACACGCTCACACGTCCATCATCATCATCATCATCATCATCACCATCATCATAATCGTCGTCGTCGTCGTCGTCGTCGTCGTCGTCTTCGTCGTCGTCGTGATCCTCCTCCTTCTCCTGATCATCGTCATCATCATCATCACCATAAAATTTTTCGTCATCGTCTTCGTCAGCATTTATTATTGTTGTTGTCGGTGTCATCGTTCATGCAACGTCGTCGTCGTCGACGTCATTATTGTCAGTATCGGTACTGTATTCTTGATAGTCTCATCATCATCATCATCGTCAACAACAACAAACAACGACAGCGTCGTCGTCGTCATCATCATCATCAGCAGCAGCAGCAGCAGCAGCAGTAGCACTAACAACAACAACAACAACAAAATCAGCAACAACAACAGCAACAACACAACCATTCCCACCACCACCACAATATGGTCTTAATTGCTATCTTTGTCGTCACCTTTCTCGTTTTGGACATTCAAAAATATTTTTTGAGAGAAACAGGAGAGGATGGAGGGTGGCAAGGAGGTAGAGGAAGGTCAGTGAAATAGAGCATTCAATATCAGGTTGGAAGGTAAGTGATAATAGCGCACACACACACACACACACACACACACACACACACACACACACACATACACGGAGGGGGGGGGGGGGAGAGAGAGAGAGAGAGAGAGAGAGAGAGAGAGAGAGAGAGAGAGAGAGGGGGGGGGGCACAGATAGACAGACAGACAGACAAATAAATGGACTGGCTGATGGTTATGCTGCTTCAGTTCCATCGTGACTTTGTCCTCATTAACCGTCTTAGAAGTTCCGAACATTTGGTGTCTGGTGATTTTCTTTTGAATTCATATCTCAACAGAAAAAGAATATATTTACAAACGACGTCTCTCACAAGCAAGGACCCAGAATAAACTTTATGGAGATGAAACTCTTTAATATTGCAGTCTCTCATGTAGTGTAAAATCAGAACATGTCTGATATGAATCAACTTAGATATCCTATATAAAATGAAATACAAGGGAAACGCATTTTATTGTGTTTAAACACACACGACTGATTTTGTGTTCTAACAAAGCTGTAGGAAAATATAGCCTGCAAGCATGCTTAAGAAATAGAACATTCTAAACAGTATTATTTTGGTAACGATTGAATGATCACACGCAGGGAGCGAATAGTTTTAACAGACCAGCAACATTGAGAATGGCTGAACAAATTCCGAGAAGTTGCAGTGATTAAATCATGTTCCCATAATGAGTGTTCTGTATACGATTTATTCAAACATCTACTTTTCTGTTGATAGATAGACACATTTTCTTTCATCGAATATCGATCAAAACCTATGAAAGCAAACACTCTGTTTCAATCCAAACTCTCTCTGACCATTAGAACATTATCAGCTGAAATATGCCAGCTACGTGTTCTTGTCCTCAATTGTTCGTAATTTATAGATTATTTATTTCGCAAATGCAGAAAAGCGTAGTGTTAGCATCCAATGATTATCCACAGGAGGTTGTTAGTTCCTTACAGAGTCTTAATTCCTGTAATGGACTTTAGGACAGTTACACGAGGTCCGAGTCACACACACACACACACACACACACACACACGCGCGCGCGCGCGCGCGCGCGCGCACGGACACACACACACACACACACACACACACACAAGCACGCACGCACGCACGCACGCACGCGCACGCACTCGCATACACATATATCACTTACGTTTCCATGGTTTTTTTTGCTTTAGACGATAACAGTCTCGAGACATCACTTCGGCGTCGTTGTGATTATCCGTATCGATCCTCTCATATTCCTTAGAACTTGACCACTCTCCCGAAAGCAAAATATAATTCTTCGAGTCCGACTTTCTCCTCCCAGTGAACACACAAACGTCATATACCATACCTCTGGAACATAGCATCATCAGAGGAGACATCAAAGAAGTCTTGAATGCAGAACAGTTCAAGAGGATGGAGGGCTGAACAAATCAAATGCCTTTACTGTTGGATCAGCAGGATAGTGGGCAATACTGTTTGTGCAGTAGGCAAAGTTAAAGTCTGACATTGTAAAATGTGCTGGATAAGAAACAGACACCACTGCTTTTCACCGACATGACTCGGAATCTGTGCCAGGTCTCCACCGGTGGGTTTCCACATGACAACCTGAAAAAGATAACTTCAAAGTGATTTCGGTACTGGTGCTGAGAGGTGTGACAGAACTGGTGTGGCTGTGTATGAGAGTGAACCACCATGATGGGAATGAGGACACAATGTCACTGAGGGAATTTGGAAGATGAGGCAGCACCCTTTGTCGTGACAAGAGATATTTTGTTTTCAAGCGGCCAGAGTGTTCGGTGATGTAGTGCAGACAGAAGTGTACTGGGGACTTTTGTTTCTGTGTTTGCTATAGTTGTGATTCCACATGGGCAAGTTTTCACTTGGGAAATAAATAAGCGAAGAGAAAAAGTGAAATTATTCATAAGTGTCACGGTCGCTAAGCTGGACGACCCCACCACCCCTACCCAGCCTGTCACACACCAGGCCGGACAACACAGCACACTAACACAGCTTTACAATCATGCACACTTATTTATTTCACACACACACACACACACACACACACACACACACACACACTATGGCGCCACCACTCACGTCCATCCGCAACTGCAGATTGGTATCCCACTTCCCCGCTGACCCACCCTACCCTCCTACGAAGTGGGGGACCCTAACCTATCCTAAGACACAAGTTCCGGTATATCACTGCGACCTGTGGGACGAAGTGATAGCCCGCACACGTGGTGGCTAACTGCTAGGGACAAGGACTAATCCCAAGGAACTCTAATCTCTAAACTACTTCCACCCACCCCTATCCGCAGGACCCACCCTTCTGTTGTGACCCAGGACTACTACCACAGCGGTCGCTGCGTCCCTAAGGGAGGCAACGACAGGTACCCTATCCCGTGCCGGCTGCTATGTCCCTAAAGGAGGCAGCAGCTAACACCCCTAAGCGTACTGTCTAATTGCTACGCCCCCTTCTTTCTACAAAAAACTTGGACACCCTTCCTCCCCGGAAAAAACACTACTTCTCGGCGCTGTCCGTGGCTCACAGTCGCAGACCGACTCCTCCCAGAAGTACCTGCTCCTCGGCGCTGTCCGTGGACCCTTGCGGGTTGACTCCACGGAAGATCCCACTCCTCGGAGCTGTCCGTGGCCTCACGCAAGACGACTCCTTCCCGCGGAACACAACACACACACACATTCACCTGCCCCCCCCCCCCCCTACCCACTCAAAGCACCCGACTCTTGAAGGAACCCCTCCTCCACGTAAGGCTCCGCTGGAACTTAGGGTGAAGGAAGGCCTGGCACAGCACCCCCTCACAAGTCGCCTGAACAGGGCGGTCCTTCCCTCCAGGGAAAGAGGAACAGGTGGCTGGAGAACTGCCTCACAGATGGCAGATGGCTTGGGTGGACTCCCCCTCCCGAAGGAGCACAGGTAGCAGGAGGAGAACTGCCTCATGGACGGCAGACGGCCTGGGTGGACTCCCCCTCCCGAAGGAGCACAGGTAGCAGGAGAGAAACTGCCTCATGGACGGCAGACGGCCTGGGTGGACTCCCCCTCCCGAAGGAGCACAGGTAGCAGGAGGAGAACTGCCTCATGGACGGCAGACGGCCTGGGTGGACTCCCCCTCCCGAAGGAGCACAGGTAGCAGGAGGAGAACTGCCTCATGGACGGCAGACGGCCTGGGTGGACTCCCCCTCCCGAAGGAGCACAGGTAGCAGGAGGAGAACTGCCTCATGGATGGCAGACGGCTTGGGTGGACTCCCCCTCCCGAAGGAGCACAGGTAGCAGGAGGAGAACTGCCTCATGGACGGCAGACGGCCTGGGTGGACTCCCCCTCCCGAAGGAGCACAGGTAGCAGGAGGAGAACTGCC
The DNA here is from genome assembly GCA_016801955.1 of Conus betulinus. NCBI lineage: Eukaryota > Metazoa > Mollusca > Gastropoda > Neogastropoda > Conidae > Conus > Conus betulinus. Next base: position 94,312 of record JADBJO010007994.1, read on the forward strand.
TCATGGACGGCAGACGGCCTGGGTGGACTCCCCCTCCCGAAGGAGCACAGGTAGCAGGAGGAGAACTGCCTCATGGACGGCAGACGGCCTGGGTGGACTCCCCCTCCCGAAGGAGCACAGGTAGCAGGAGGAGAACTGCCTCATGGACGGCAGACGGCCTGGGTGGACTCCCCCTCCCGAAGGAGCACAGGTAGCAGGAGGAGAACTGCCTCATGGACGGCAGACGGCCTGGGTGGACTCCCCCTCCCGAAGGAGCACAGGTAGCAGGAGGAGAACTGCCTCATGGACGGCAGACGGCCTGGGTGGACTCCCCCTCCCGGAAGAGCAGTAGGTACCGGGAAGCTGCTGTTCACCTGCCCAGCACGCGGCAGCAGGCTGTGGTGACCTGGCCTCAGCCTCAACACACGGAAGCAGGATACCCGCTGAAAAACTGCAGGCCACTACTGTAGTGTCGCTACTACCCGAGTCATCAAGGCACATTGCTTACTTGGTAAGGTTTCAACTCTCTCCATCTCCCTTGCTTACTTCCCACTTGGACATGAGAGCGACTCCTTACGTTTCGAATATATTTCCCCAACCCGTTGCTCGCTTTGGGGTTATCAGACCCATTTCCTGCCAACCCTTACCACAGCAGTACAGCCATATTTTCTCTCCCCACGTTATTACATATGAAATTAGGTATCACACCCAAATCTCGGGAAAGAAAAAGAAAACGAACCCAAGCGATCCCAACGCGGACTCCATGGGCCACCCTAGGAAATGCTAAATAATCTAGGAAGTGGCGATGTCACAAGGAGATGTCTTCACATAATACTCAGTAGTATGAACATCTCTCTACAAAAAACTTTTCCATTTTTCTGCTGGGTCAATGCTCACACAAGGGAACTGTCTCCCGGCCACAATCCCTCACATTCTTACCCCTCTTGCACAGTCCAGTATCATCATACAGCAAAAACATGATTCCATCCATCATACTCATGTCATCTCTGGTCAGTTAACCCAGTTCTTAATCCTTATTGTGCCAAACTAACCACACTTCGTACAATATTACATGCTGCACACCATCCATTCTTTATCCTACCGACTGCTAAGCCACTCGCCTTGAACCTTACCTCTCCCTTCTTTCTAACTACTGAAATTCATAATGGGGCTGCCTCCCCACAACCTAAGGTACCTTTCTCTAACCCTGTTTTGTCACAACTTTATATATCCCCGTACATGTGACGACTGTCACTTGCTCTACAGAAAACTTCAAACCATATGGACTCACTGTGCTGTACAAAATGCGTACGTCACAATGTGCACACAACACCTATCATTGCGCCAGTCTCCTTGTAGGGTGTCATAAAAGACTTGCCTTCACGCGCATATCGCTCTCAACAAACTCTGGTGCGCGTGTCCACACACACACACACACACACACGTCAAAGATACAGTCTGCACTCGTACCACACCGCATCGAGAACCATGACTCTAACGAAAGTGAAAGGACACCAATATAACGGTCACGTCCGTACCCCGATACAAAACCACTCACCCACAAATCGGCTTTGGCTCTACTGCACAGTAAACCTATTCCAATGCTGTGCAGAACAACTCCAGAATCGTTACTCAACTTCAACGCACTACTACTATTTACAACTGAAAATTGAGCGCAATCATCACACCCCTTTATGATTCACGCAGACACATCTGCACCTGACTCATATATGATCCTCAACAAAATGCAACCTCATATTTCCCTCTTATTGAACCGACTAAAATTAGCATGAGCTAGCCACAATCAATATCTGCCTCACCATCCATCAATGGTTATTATATCGAACCCAAATTGTCTAGCCAAACTGTCCCATGACAGCCGAACTCCAGAACCACCATGTACACTACTTACAAAATATACAGAAAAGAGGTAACAACACAAACTGGCTGACAACAAATTTCAACCATGAAACCAAGACGACATCATACCAGACAACCAGTTTACACAACGAACACGATACCAACTAATCAACAACATGAGACAACCACAGTACAACTCGCTATAATACAAGACAACACGACGAACCACAACACCACGAAACATAACAGATCACCAACCTGGACAGACAGACGATCAACCACACCACCAGTTCTGCAACTGGCTGAAAGTGGCTGCCAACAAGGACGACACAGACTCGGCACAGGCCAAGGGCACACCAGCCCGACGGGCACCTGGCCCTAACTATGACTCGAAGTCACTCAGCACAAACTAACGGCGCTCCCCCACCACAACTACAAGGAGCGCGTCTACTCCGACGAACACCAGGAAAGCTACCCCACGCATTCCGCCCTGGTCGAATCAAGTGAGCTTTACTCACAACACAAAGCAACCGTTGGTCAGAACAGTGTATCCTTCAGCAGAGCTGACACACCTGACCAACGAACTAGTTGTTGGTCGTGCAGCAACACAACCATTTACAACGACAACTCACAAACTTGACAATACAACAACAGCTGATATCCTGCCCCGGCCTCTCTCTCATATGGAACCCAAGCAACAAAGGGTAACAGTCGGAAACTAAACCATCTTCCTCCTTCCACTCCCTGAATGAATGAAGACTGGAAGGCAAGAATATTGTATGTCTTACTTTCCTTGACCCCCTACCTAGCCTTACCTTCCTACCTAACCCAGAGGACCATATCCTAACCCCCACCTAACTAAAACCCAACCTTACACACACACACACACACACACACACACACATGCACACACACGCGCGCGCGCGCTCGCACGCATACGCGCGCACGCTCTCTATTCTGAGCTACCACTCTGAACACGTGGACGTGCCGGTTTAGTACCGCCGGTCGGTGACAATAAGTGAATGCAAACGATTAATTCGACTAACAAATTGAATGTAAATGGAATGAGATGGTGTTATAAGCACTTTATGAAAACGCTTGATTAGTTTATTTTTTTTTTTTTAAAAAAAATCTTTCTTGAGACTGATATTTTTGGGGTAAAGATCCCACTTGATATTTCTAACAGTAGGTAGGAATGTGCTGGAAACGGAATTCGTGAGTATGTGTTACCAAGTTTTGTTGCATAATGTGTCTTAAGACAAGAAAACTAAAAATAACTGTTCCCTGCCTCATTTCCTTTCCAATAAAAAATAACATGTTTCAAGGCCAACGTTGGGTTTCTTTTCGACAAAACCTCAGCCAGGAAATAATGGACCCATTCCTACCCCTGTCAGCTTGATTCCAGCTGGTTGAACTTTTCGCACAAGAACATCAATTCTGACGTAACTATTTATTCTTCAAACGGAAAGAACGAAAAATGCAATGCATTATGTGCTGTATATTGAAAAACAAAAAGTAAATCAATGGCAAATAATTCGTAGTGTTCTGTGGAAACTCGAAACAAAACTTGTTCAGAAGACTTGCATGTTGTTTTGCTTAGCGTTAATTGCCATTGTGATTTTTTTTCGTAAAGGGAGCACAAAAAGTGGATTCTTGTTCGTCAGTCTCTCCTCTGAATGAATGGAGCGGATGCCTGCATATTGAGTGAACATGCTGTGTTTGTAACTGAGTGTATACAAATGCGGTTTGTGACACCCTTCCCTCAGCCATCCACCCCACACTAGCACTAGGCATATCATCCTCCCAGACTATTTCCCTGCACTGTATCCCCTTTCAAAAGTTTACTTCATGTATTTCAGCTGATGCTATTTTTGTTTTGTGGGACACATATTACAGAACACACACACACACACACACACACACACACACACACACACACACACACACACACACACACACACACACACAGGCGCGCGCGCGCGCGCGCGCACGCACGCACGCACGCACACACACACACACACAGTGATAAGTATGGCACAGAACCTCTCGGACAATTTGTAGGCATCCTTCAGTCTCGGAAGGCTATGGAGTTGCGCTTTAGGTGTCTATTCTGGTACAGTGACGGGTGTGGCTGGCCAGTCCGACGCGGGAATGACAGTCCCTGTGGCAGAGAGCACAGGTGAAGTCTGACGCTGGTCTGTCTGCCTGGGCTGCAGCCTTTTTCTCGTTCTCTTTTCCCCGTGCTGCTGAGCGAGTGTCTCTTCGAACTTGGAGAGACCTTTCTGCACAGTCTGTCTCCAGGCTGACTGTTCAAGGGCTGTTGCTTCCCAGTTGTTCTGGTCGATGTTCAAGGCTTTTAGGTCCCTCTTGCACACGTCTTTGAATCGCAGTTGTGGTCTGCCTGTGGGACGTTTTCCCTGCACAAGTTCTCCATAGAGGAGGTCTTTAGGGATCCGTCCGTCATCCATGCGCACGACATGGCCGAGCCAGTGCAGACGTCTCTGTTTTAGCAGCGTGTACATGTTGGTGTATCCGGCTTTTTCCACGACAGTGTTGTTTGGGACCTTGTCCTGCCAGGTGATGTTCGGTAATGCATCGGAGGCTACGCATATGAAAAGCATTGAGCTTTCGCTCTTGTCGGGCATGCAAAGTCCAAGACTCGTTGTCATACAGGAGGGTGCTCACGACGCAGGCTCTGTAGATCTGGATTTTTTGTGTGCTCGGTCAGCTTGCTGTTGTTTCATGCTTTCTTTATCAGTCTGGTCATGGTGGGGCTGCCTTGCCGATGCACCTGTTGAGTTCTGCATCAAGTGAGAGGGTGTCTGAGATAGTTGAGCCCAGATAAACAAAGTCATGGACGACATCCAGTTCATGGTCATTGATGCTGATGACTGGGGGACAGTCAACATCCTGTCCCATGACCTGTGTTTTCTTCAAGCTAATGGTAAGCCCAAAGTCTTGGCAGGCACCGCTGAAGTGAGTCATGAGCTGCTGTAGGTCCTCAGCTGAGTGGGCGGTTACTGCTGCATCGTCTGCAAAAAGGAAGTCACGCAGGCACCTCAGCTTGACTTTAGTCTTGGCTCTTAGTCTGGAGAGGTTGAAGAGCTTTCCGTCTGTCCTGGTTCGGAGGTAGATACCTTCAGCTGCAGGACCAAATGCGTGTTTCAGCATCACAGCAAAGAAGATTCCCAACAGGGTGGGGAGCCAGGACGCAACCCCTGTTTCACTCCGCTTCATATGTTGAAGGCAGCTGATGTTGAGCCGTCAAAGACGACAGTGCCTTTCATGTCTTCGTGGAAGGATCTGATTATGCTGAGAAGTTTGGGTGGACATCTTGGGGAGGATCTTGAAGAGGCCATCCCTGCTGACCAGATCGAAAGCCTTTGTGAGATCTATGAGGGCAATGAAGAGTGGCTGCCTTTGCTCCCTACATTTCTCCTGAAGTTGTTTAGGGGAGAAGATCATATCTATAGTGGACCTGTTGACACGGAAACCGCACTGCGATTCAGGATAAACTTGCTCTGCAAGTACTTGGAGCCTCTTCAGTACTACTCGTGCAAACACTTTCCCAACGATACCAAGAGGGATATGCCACGATAATTATTGCAATCGCTTCTGTCACCTTTGTTTTTGTGCAGTGTGACGATGTTAGCATCCCTCATGTCTTGTGGTACTTCGCCTTCACTCCAACAGAGGCAGAGGATTTCATGCAACTCGGTGATGAGTGTCTCTTTACAGCACTTCAGTACTTCGACGGGAATACCATCTTTCTCTGGTGCCTTGCCAGAGGCAAGAGAGTCCAGCGCTTCGTTGAGTTCGTCTATGGTTGGTTCTCTGTCAAGCTCTTCCAGTTCTGGTAGGTGCTCTCTGGCATTCAGGGCATCTTCTGCGTTGCCCGCCAGTGGCCCTTGCTGTTGCTGTTCTAATTGATAGGCAAACATCGGGAAACTTCTGCTTTTATCAGGGGCTGATCGATTGCACTTAGGTCAGCAGCTGTAAATTGTGGTCCCAAAATTCCCTCCCGGCAACCTACAGTGTATAGCCCAACCTGTTCCTTGAGGACGACCACTTACAGATATTTAGGATCTGTTGGACCACAATCCACATCCGGGACCCTCAGCGTAACACACTGGCCAATGGACAATGGCCTAAGCATGTGTTTGTCGCGTCTTGTCATCTGTGCTGCTGCCTTAGATAGTCCTCGTCAGCCGAAGCACGGATCGTTTGGAAAGTTGGATCTACTGCTTCTGCCTGTGCATGTGCCTCTGCTTCTGTCTCTGTCTCTGCTTCTGTCTCTATCTCTGTTGATGCTGCTCTCTGTCAAATTTTATGCCTCAGTAGGAAGTTCAGTGTCAGCATTTTCAGCTTCCTTTGACTCCAGAAATGCCTCAAGGTCTTCCTCGGTAAATATCTCACGAAGAGCTGTACTTGGCAGGATAGATGATCCTAATCCAACCTGCGGATCTTGTCCAAATGTAACTCTGAATGGGCTGTGGCCGGTTGTTTCATGACGGCTGATGTTAGCTTGCCACTAAACAAACTTGAGGCCTATTGACCACTTTCTGCTGTTGTTCTCCTTCATCCAAATGGTCAGTTTGTCCTGGATGACTCCGTTTAGACGTTCAATAGCGCCTTGGCTTTGAGGATGACGTGGACGTCCAGTCAACAGCTTCAGCACTGGCCAGAGCGCTGCAAGTTCAGCGATGATGGCATTAACGAACTCCCGTCCGTTGTCGGACTGCAAAGTAGCAGGTGCTCCAAATGTCAGAAACTTATCTAGAAGATTCGCTGCAACCTCTTCTGCTCTTTTTGTTGTAAGTGGACGCAACACGCAAAATTTGCTGAAATGATTTACAAATGTCACGATGTACTTGAAGTCTCCATCTGGTAATGTTTGAAAATGGATAAGATCGATCTGGCATCTTGAATGGATATGATGACTGCGTACCGGTTTCACTACCAGACCCTTTGGAACTTTTCTCAAGTGAAAAAGTCCCTGAATCAAATGCTAAAAATAAAAATCATGATCAGAACTCAGTTCCTCTGTTATCAATGTGTGGAAAAAGTTGTCAGTTGTGATGATAACAAAGATGACAAAGTAACAGTCTGACCCTGTTACAAGCAGCAATGCTCAATGCTCAGTAAGAGTAAGCAATGCTCAATGCTCAATGCTAGGTAAGTGCATAGTTGAGTGGTTAGTTTCCTTGCTTTCCACTCCAGCGACCGCGGTTCTTCATTCTATTCACATCAGGCAGAACGCCATTGCCTAATGTGAAAGCCTTGCTTAATGTGAACATTATGCAAGTAATTTGCCTATTGTAAACATTGTGCAAATTGCTTGCCTAATGTTCACATTTGGCAAATTACTTGCATAATGTTCACATTAGGCGATTATCCACATTGAGCGTAACACACACACACACACACACACACACACACACACACACACACACACACACACACACACATATATATATATATATATATATATATATATATATATATATATATATATATAGAGAACAGTAAAGTAGTGGGGGAAAGCAAGTGTAGGTTACAATTCTTCCATCATTATAGTAAGGACTTGGCAAAGATTTGAAATGTTAAAAAAGGGGGGTGGGGTGGGGGTGTATATTAAAAAAAAAAAAACCCATTATCTATATCTCTCTCTCTCTCTATCTCTCTCTATATATATATATATATATATATATATATATATATATATATATATATAATCCTTTTTATTTTAATTATATTGTATTATTTATGTATTAACATTATCATTAATTTTTATCTATTTGTTTCAAATCCCCCCAACACACACACACACACACACACACACACACACACACACTATTATCAATCCACCATAACCACTACCATCACAAATATATCATACTACTCTACTAAACCAGCTACTCAAGATACAAACCCCATTGTTTCACCCCCCCCCCCCCCCCCCCACACACACACACACACACACTTCCTCACTATCTCCTTTCCCATGATCACCTTTGTTGTTTCCGTCCGGCGGCCATTTTGTTCGGGTGCCGAATCTATGCGAAGATAAGTGGCTTTACGTTCTTCGTTCGTACTGTCCTAAATGTTATTTGTTTTTGCCTGAAGATGACCCGAGAGGTCGAAACGCATTGTGTGTTGTCCTTTGCTTTGTCTGCCTATGTCCTTGGCGGTACTAACCACTCTCCTCTATGCCAGTGAGACCTGGACTGTCTACAGCAGTCACGCCAAACAGCTTAACCATTTTCACCTCAGCTGTCTCTGCAGACTCCTACACATCAGATGGCAGGACAAAGTCCCAGATACTGAGCTCTTGGAAAGGGCCAGCATCCACAGCATCTACACTCTCCTTCAGAAATCCCGAACCAGATGGGCTGGCCACATCGTCAGAATGCCAGATAGCCGACTGCCGAAACAACTGCTGTACGAAGGGATTCGGTGACTGTCGCTCGACGTGTGCGGACGTATTTTGCCACGTTGTCAACGGTCCGAATCTGAGCTGTGAACTCAGTCGTACGCTTTGCCTACACGTGCTGGCCGTGACAGCGTCTGTTTCTTTTTTTCATGACTTTCAACAGTTATTCGTTGAAAATGCAATTTTTTCCTACAGTAACTCCCGTTTTTTCTCAAATCGGAAAACATTCCGGATCACGACAAGAATCGGCCGTCCGTACTGGAAATGTACTTGGCGGCTGAAACGAGTAGCTGGCCAGGGCTCAATCATCAGAGCTCAGAACATTGGCAGCTTGTGGCGTATTTACCCCGCTAGCAAGGAGGCACGGATGGCAATCCTTGTCCAGGGTTTGCGGATGAGGGACACTACGCTACAGGTATGCAGTACTAACCCCTATGT